>CASHTC010000678.1:84326-96826 GCA_949357725.1 Hyperoplus immaculatus | reverse complement strand
TTGGGCTATACAAATAAAACTGATTTGTGTGTGTGTGTGTGTATGTGTGTGTGTGTGTGTTTGTTTGTGTTTCCGTGTGTGTGTATGTGTGTATGTGTGTGTGTGTGTATGTGTGTGTGTGTGTATGTGTGTTTGTGTGTGTGTGTGTGTGTATGTGTGTGTGTTTCCGTGTGTGTGTGTGTATGTGTGTGTGTGTTTCCGTGTGTGTGTGTGTGTATGTGTGTGTGTGTGTGTTGTTGCAACTATCTACATCCTATGAAAGCAATGATTTCTCATCTTAGAATAGGGACCTGGCAAGTGTGTGTGTGTGTGTGTGTGTGTGTGTGTGTGTGTGTGTGTGTGTGTGTGTGTGTATGTGTGTGTCTCATCTTAGAATAGGGACCCGTGGGGGAAGTATGCTTCAACAATGCCATGATTAATACCATGCATTTAGAATAAGCATTGAAACATAATGACAGGATATGGATGGGGGGGTGATGTGTCAATGTAATTACAGGGGAAGGAATATTCAAGAGGGATCTGTGTAGGTGGATAAGTGCTATTGGGAGAGTGGGTTCAAATACAGACGGACAGACAGACAGACAGACATACAGACAGACAGACGGACAGACAGACTGACGGACGGACAGACAGCCGGATGGACAGACAGACAGACAGACAGACGGACAGACAGACAGACATACGTACGTACGCACACGCGCGCACAAACACACAAGTACACACACACATACGGACAGACAGACAGACGGGAAACACACACAAACATATACAGACAGACAGACAGACACACACACACAAACAAATACACGGAAACACACAAACAAACATATATGGACAGACAGACATAGGTACGCACGCATGCACACACACACTTGCCCTCCCCCCCACACAAACACAAACACGCACACACACGCACACACAAACAAACACACTGTGATTTCAAAAAGTCAATTCCCACCACATTGGTTTTTGCCCTGTTCCCTCGACACAGAAAACAAACTTAATTTAAGGAGAAACACTGCGGGCAAAACATTGTTTTTCTCAGTCCCTGGTCTTGGATTATTTGTCTATGTATCTTCCATAACATGTCTTCTTTCATACTCTCTCTATCTCTCTCTCCCTCTCTTTCTCTCTCTTCCATAACATGTCTTCTTTCATACTCCCTCTGTCTCTCTCTCTCTCTCCCTCTCTCCCTCTCATAACATGTCTTCTTTCATATTCTCTCTCTCTCTCTCTCTCTCTCCCTATCTTCCATAACATGTCTTCTTTCATACGAGGATAAATCAAAGGTCCAACATGGACATTCAGGTGTTTATTTGACTAAACCTTGTCTGTTTGCGTCTGTATATTTCTCCTATACAACCATCTTTAACGGACATTATCTCAACATTATTATTTTTTTCCACTACTGTCTTTTATTTATTTTTTTAAGATATTTTTTTTGGGCATTTTTATGCTTTATTGACAGTCTAGAGACACAGTTGAAATGGGGCAGAGAGGGGAGTGACATGCAGAGAACGACCGCGGGCTGGAATCGAACCCGGGTCCGCTGCTGGCCGAGGCCCATGGGGGGGGACGCCCTACCAACTGAGCTAAGGGCGCCCCTAAAATATATATTTTTTTTTAAGGAGATGCTAATATATACATAATAAGTTAGATATTGACACATTTGCGTATTTCTTTAAACATTTCTGAAAAAATTATAATTCAAAAAGAATTTGTTTGAACGTAAGCAATCAACTGGTAAACTTCTATGATGATATCTATATCTACAGCCCCGGCATTTTCAAGCTTTATTAGACAGTACAGAGTTGAAATGGAGAGACAGAGAGAGAGAGAGAGAGAGAGAGAGGGGGGGGGGGGATGACCTGCAGTAAAGGTCCACGGGCCGTATCCGAACCCGCGACCACTGCAACGAAGGCCGGAGCCAATATGGTACACGCTCTATCCACTACGCCACCGGAGCGCCCCCTGGATTTTTCTTCAATCTTCATCTCTACGTAACTTATTGAAAATGCTCTTTAATGACAATATTTTTATTGTGAATTTGGTAGAAATGTTGTCAGTAGTTTATATTATAAACTCATAATGCCTCTAAATAGTGAAAAGAGAGACACTGAACATTTGGAGTGCAGGTCTCTTCATTTTTTCCAGAGCTGAAAATCAAAAATATTGACCTGCACTGCTCTTAAAACAAAGAAAAAAAAAATTGCCTAAAAGTTCTTCAAATCACACTTTCCCATCTAATCTTACTCGATTACAACCCTGCACACTGTCTGTACTACATTTATTGTAGAAAATCATTTATAGAAAAGCCTCAGGGATCCTTGTGAAGAATTAAACTCACAAATATGAGACAATCGTATTTGTAAACTCGAGCCTAAGGCGATGGAGTTAACGCTCTGACAACGACCCAGACAATAACTGAACATTTCTATACAAGGACCTTTAGAAAAAGCAACAGAAGTTCAAACAGGGGACATTTTGTGTGTGTGTGTGTGTGTGTGTGTGTATAAAAACAAGACAAAGAAAAGTCAATATTTCTATCACATAAATGGTATATATTTTTTTTTCAAAGATAATTTTTTGTCATTTTCAAGCTTTGTTTGATAGTCCAGAGTTGAAATGGGGAGACAGAGAGAGAGAGAGAGAGAGAGAGAGACAGAGAGAGAGAGAGAGAGAGAGAGAAGAGAGAGAGAGAGAGAGAGAGAGAGAGAGACAGAGAGAGAGACAGAGAGAGAGAGAGAGAGAGAGAGAGAGAGAGAGAGAGAGAGAGAGAGAGAGAGAGACAGAGAGAGAGAGAGGGGGGGGGGGGGTGACCTGCAGTAAAGGTCCACGTAAAGGTTAAAAAAAAAAACAGGACAGCTGGACCAAGGGAAGACTGAGGGAAGAAAAACCTCATTCATTATATTATAATAACGATTTTGTATTGATAGAACGCTGGTTCTGTATGGGTGAAGTATTCCTTTAAGTTTAAACAACATAAAAATACAACATCTACATCAGCAACAATTAAGAGAAATAAACTTCCACTCACGCTGGACCAGTGTTCTCTCCTGTGATTAATTATAATGGCATAAGAAGTAGAAACAGCAAATATACACACACACACACACACACTCTGTCTCTCTCTCTCACACACACACACTCTCTCTCTCTCTCTCACACACACACTCTTTCTCTCACACACACACACACACACACCTAAACTAAACATTATTCTCCACGCTGAGGTGATCTATTTTCAACATTCCCGTGGGATTCAGCATCTCAATACCTTTGTTATTATGTTGTATCTTATCACCTCCCTGCAGACTTTACTTCCACTATATCTGGTTCAATAATATGGTCAATGGTAAATGGACTTATACAGCTCTTTTCCCTGGTTTTTCACAGACCCAAAGCGCTTTACATTGTTTCGTACACATTCAGCCATTCACACACACATTCATTCATACACAGATAGCAGCAGCAGCAGCTACCACGCAGGGTGCAAGCTAACTATCAGGAGACATTTAGGGTTCAGCGTCTTTTTGCCCAGGTACACTTGGACATGTGGCGGAGAGGCTGAGGATCGAACAAACACACATGGACACGCGTACATACACACACACACACACACAAGCACGCACGCGCGCACACACACGCACGCGCGCACACACACACGGCAGGGAGACGGGGGATCAAACCACCGACCCTGCACTCCAGTGGACGACCTCCCGTCCGCACACACTTCACCACAGCCGCCGTAATACACCAATAATAAAACAGTTCCAGCTGAGAATATTGACAAAAGCTAAGATTGCATTTTGAGCAAACACACACACACACACACACAGAACAATTTAAACTGTATTTTGGCCGCTACACATCAGGCGGCTATCGATCGTTTTTTCTTTTGTTAGGAAAAAAAATGCCGCCCATGTTTTCACTCTGCTCCCCTAAAGATAATTGTAGTCAATTCTATTGATACAGTTTCAAACCACAACACAAGTTATATGGTGAGAGTTTCCATATAAATAAAGTCTAGACCAAAATCTTTAAGCTACACAGAGGCGAGGCAAGGCAAGTTTATTTCTATAATGGGGCGGCTGTGGTGAAGTGTGTAGGGCGGTTGGATCCCCCGTCTCCCCGCCACATGTCCAAGTGTCCCTGGGCAAAGAGACACTGAACCTTAAATGTCTCCTGATAGTTAGCTTGCACCCTGCGTGGTAGCTGCTGCTGCTGCTATCGGTGTATGAATGAATGTGTGTGTGAATGGGTGAATGTGTACAAAACAATGTAAAGTGCTTTGAGTCTGTGAAAAACCAGGGAAAAGACCATTATAAGTGGAGTCCATTTACCATTTATTTAGCATAGCACAATTCAGACACAAGGCCACTCAAAGTGCTTTACTGTGGGCGTGAAATACATCAAGTATAGGATGGACATTAGAAAAGCAAACATTTAATCAAAATACTAACAATTATCTTCTGTTTTGCCCGGAAAATATCTCAAATCAACCCCCAATAAAACTGCAGTTCCTTGCTACTGTATAGTTGAGGATGTTTTGCATATATACGGTTGTATAACTTCCCCCCAAAAAACTAATTACTAGCTCCTCGACCCCATTTCCTAACTTTGAAAAAATCAGATAAAAAACATTTCTCATTTCCTGGGAAAAGGGAAAAGGGAAAAAAAGGATTTCTGGGTCTTGAGTGTCTCATTATTTGAGTCAAGATCCGTCTGAACCTTTTGATGCATTTTCCTTCTCTCTGTCGGGAGTCGGGTCGTTCTAAATATGCCCCGAGGAGCTGACAGAATGGGCTGTCACTCAAATCGCTCACTCACTCACTCACTCACCTACTCACTCACTCACTCACTCACTCACTCACTCACTCACTCGCACACTCACTCGCTCACTCACATCACTCACTCGCTCACTCGGAGATCCTATGTAGTATAAATGCAGTGCAATTTTTTTTTAAATCGGATCATCCTAGCCTGAGAAAAGGCAGAAAGAGTGTGTTATGGTCTCACTGTCTAACCCTACAGTTTCCTTCTTGTGACATCACAGTAAGGGTTAGGATTAACAGGACAGCTGGGCCAAGGGAAGACTGAGGGAAGAAAAACCTCATTCATTATATTATAATAGTGATTTTATAATGATAGAACGCTGGTTCCGTACGGGTGAAGTATTCCTTTAAGCTATAAGTTCAGACCAAAGATTCGCCTCACACCGAGACGCAACTGCAACCAGCTGGCCTGGACGTTCTAAAACTGGACCTTGTGATTTGACATGTTGAATGTTCTGCGACTCCTTGCAACCTTCACACCGCTGCCATTTCTCCCTCTTTGGTCTGAACTGGGCTTAAGGAGACAGCCATTGGATCTGTATTCATTTTAGGACCCTTCCCTATCTATCTATCTATCTATCTATCTATCTATCTATCTATCTATCTATCTATCTATCTATCTATCTATCTATCTATCTATCTATCTATCTATCTATCTATCTATCTATCTATCTATCTATCTATCTGTCTGTCTATCTATCTATCTATCTATCTATCTATCTATCTATCTATCTATCTATCTATCTATCTATCTATCTATCCCCCCACCCACCCATCCATCCATCTATCCATCTATCTATCCATCCATCTATCCATCCATCCATCCACCCACCCACCCATCCATCCATCTATCCATCTATCTATCCATCCATCTATCCATCCATCCATCCATCCATCCATCCACCCACCCATCCATCCATCCACCCAAAATTACATGTTGAATCTTTTGCGACTCCTTGCAACGTTCACATCGCTGCCACTTCTCCCCCACGACTTTCTAAAACAGTCTCGTTGCAAGTCTTTGCGGGGCGAATCTTTGGTCTGATCTGGGCTGTTAAAAGGTACAGTGTGTAATATCGGGGTATTTAGCGACATCTAGTGGTGAGATTCTAGATGTCAACGCTGCCCTTGGTAACCCCTCCCTTTGTAGAGAATTTACAGAAGCTACGGTACGGTGGCCTTCAAGGACAAGAAGCTACAGTTACTAAAGATGGCATCATACACCACTGCCTCAAGTCTTCCCACAATATCAAGTGATGAGGTGAAGATGTATTTAGTTATTTATTCTATAGTACTTCTTCTTCTTCTTGGTTTTCCAACAGGTGCATTTCCACCAGGACGCCCACTATATAGAAAAACGTGTAAGGCCGTTAAGTTAGTCGTCAGTTAACCGGCCTCTAGTGGTGGCAAAAATAAAGGAATTGGCCTCACTGTTCCAATACTTTTAGAAGGCACTGAAAATGCTTTGTTCCGTTTAAGTCTGTTCTGTGAAAATAAATGCCCAATAAATTCCGCACACTGTGCCTTTAAAACACATTTCTCCACTTTAAAACAATCCAGAGGTGTTCTCTGCTAACTTGAGCTACACACACACACACACACACAGCAGTATAATGAGCTCCCTGGTTGCCCCACACTATAGCTTACAATGACTCATAAGTATACTGTTAGTTGTGTTGTAAGGCTGCCTGTGCCTTCATCTGACTGTGTGTGTGTGTGTGTGTGTGCGTCTCTCTCTCTCGGTGCAAACGTCTGCGTGCTGACTTCACGATGCAATTAGGAGCCACACACACACACACACACACACACAGTCAGATGAAGGCACAGGCAGCCTTACAACACAACAAACAATATGCTTTTGAGTCATTGTAAGCTACCAGGGAGCTCATTACCCTTCTGTGTGTGTGTGTGTGTGTGTGTGTGTGTCACTGAGTGTGTGTGTGTGTGTGTCACTGAGTGTGTATGTAAAGGAGCAGGGCTTTATAATATCATACACACTTTAATGCTTAATTCACACGTAGGTATATTTTCTTAGTACAGTTGTGCAAAATACTACATTTGGTTGTAAACGGTTATTTGAAGCGATATATGAGTATTGCCATTTATCAAAAATTTTCAAAGACCAAGAAAAAGAAGTTTTATTCACACACACACACACACACACACACACAGACTTGCATGCACACAGACTTGCACACACACACACACTTGCATGCACACAGACTTGCATGCACACATAGACTCGCATGAACACACACACACACACACACACACTGACACACACACACTCATGGATTCACTGAATATTCCCCTCCCTAGTCAGAGGTGGAGAGAGAAAAAGCACTTCCACTCTCTCCACGTTTCAAAGCCCAACGTCAACTTCAGAAGTATTTTGCACTTTGGTCTCACAGCTCTGTTCAACTGTGCTGCTGTGACTGTGTGTGTGTGTGTGTGTGTGAGTGTGTGTGGGAGTGTGTGTGTGTGAGTGTGTGTGTGTGTGTGTGTGTGAGTGTGTGTGGGAGTGTGTGTGTATGTTTTTCTGTGTTTTATGTGTGTGTGCGCCTCTTTTCTTTTCTGTGTGAGTGTGTCTGTGTAAAGCTCTACTGTGCTTGTCTTCTTATGTGTGTTTCTTCGTGTGTGTGTGTGTGTGTGTGTGTGTGTGTGTGTGTGTGTGTGTGTGTGTGTGTGTGTGTGTGTGTGTGTGTGTGTGTGTGTGTGTGTGTGTGTGTGTGTGTGTGTGAGTGTGTGTGTATGTTTTTCTGTGTTTTATGTGTGTGTGCGCCTCTTTTCTTTTCTGTGTGAGTGTTCTGTTGTGTGTGTGTCTGAGTGTGTTCCAGTCTGCTGTTGTGTATGTGTGTGTGTGTGCGTGTGTGTGTGTGTGTGTGTATATATACAGTGAGTTGCCTGTCCATTTGTCTGTGTGTGTGTAGCTCCACTGTGCTTGTCTGTGTGTGTGTGTGTGTCTGTGTGTGTTCCACTGTCCTGTTGTGTGTGTGTGTTTCTTTGTGTGTTTCTTTGTGTGTGTGTGTGTGTGTGTGTTTTTTTTTCTTTGTGTGTGTGTGGGTTTGTGTGAGTGTGTCTGTGTGTAGCTCTACTGTGCTTGTCTTCTTATGTGTGTTTCTTCGTGGGTGTGTGTGTGTGTGTGTGTGTATGTGTGTGCGTGTGTGTATGTGTGTGTGTGTGTGTATGTGTGTGGTGTTTCTTCGTGTCTGTCTGTGTGTGTGTGTGTCTCTCCATGTGTGTGTGTGTCTCTCCATATGTGTGTGTGTGTGTCTCTCCATATGTGTGTGTGTATGTGTCTCTCCATGTGTGTGTGTTCCTCATGTGTGTATGTGTGTGTGTCTCTGCATGTGTGTGTGTGTGTCTCCATGTGTGTGTGTTCCTCATGTGTGCCTCTCCCCGCTCTGCTGTGGGTCAGTGGAGGAGGTCACAGCTATAACCCAGATTTCACGGTTCAGACTCTGGCTCTCATCGCTCGGACGTCAGGAGAATTTTAAGAGATTTTTCACCAACTTCAAGGGGCTGAAAGTGCCGCCATTTCTGGACTATCTATTTATATGGGAAAATTCTGAGGCGTTAGGCTGTATAATCCAATTCATCTCTGTATTTTGTCTATCAACTGAGCCTTGGCCATACCCTGTATTAAAGGAATACTTCACCCATACAGAACCGGCGTTCTATCATTATAAAATCACTATTATAATATAATGAATGAGGTTTTTCTTCCCTCAGTCTTCCCTCAGTCTTCCCTTGGCCCAGCTGTCCTGTTAATCCTAACAATCCTTCATTTTACCATGTGAGATGTCAAACATGGTAAAATGTAGGGTTAGACAGTGAGACCATAAAACACTCTTTCTGCCTTTTCTCAGGCTAGGATGAACCGATTTCTAAAATGTTTGCACATTTATACTACATGGGATCTCAGAGTTCAATACACCTTCATATTTCCACCGGTGAAGTCGGGCTTTACATGACTAGTGCGATTAAACCTTACTGACGCACAGAATACCCTTTTGCAAAAACAAAAAACATAAAACACATTTAATTTTATGCTGATTTTAATGCAATAGGCTTTCCCCCTGCTCTCTCTTCTAAAAAGGGTAAATCTCAATTTGTTCAATTTGTTCCAATTACCAGCGTATAACTGAGTATAACTGAGCAGGATTTAAAAAAACTGAACATGACGACAAAACACCTGGCAGCTTTTCATTGAAAAAAAAAACACTATAATTGAAAGCTCGGATTTATTTCAATAGGGAAATATTATAGCAGTCTTTTATGTGTGAGTGGATGGTACACTCTTTCACACACACATACAGACGCACACACACACATGGGTACACAGACAGACAGACAGACAAGTACACAGACACACACAGAGCGACACACACACACAGACAGACAGACAGACAGACACACACGCAGACACAAACTCACACAGACACAGAAACACACACACACACAAACGCGGGCACGGACGCACAGACACACTCACACTCACACACACACACACACACACACACACACACACACACACACAGCCTGCTAGTTGCCTTGGAGATGAAAGGGGTTTTTGGTCTCTCTTCTCTTCAGTTTGGATTGAAGACGTCACAAACATGTCATTCACACTGTCTGTCTGTCTGTCTGTCTGTCCATCCATGCACCTATCTATCTATCTATCTATCTATCTATCTATCTATCTATCTATCTATCTATCTATCTATCTATCTATCTATCTATCTATCTATCTATCTATCTATCTATCTATCTATCTATCTATCTATCTATCTATCTATCTATCCGTCCGTCCATCCGTCCGTCCGTCCGTCCTTAATAAAAATAAATATGTTTACCCTCTGGCACTGGGATTATTTCTGAAACAGTCAAATTTTTCCTCTGATGATCATAAATTACATGTAACAGCAAATGAGACCATCAGTGCAAAGAATGCTTTTTTTTTATATAGTTTTTCTTATTGCCTTTGTCATGGGGTATATGCGCTCACCCAGGAACAACAGCTGGCGTGGTAAAAACACAAGTCTGCTATGAAAAAAATTCCCAAAATTCTACACACTGCTTAAACCTGCAGTGTGTAGAATGTTGGGTTTTATTTCCTAGCAGATTCTATAGAAAGTAATTATAATATCCATAAGTACATTTAATTTAGTGCATAATAGCTGAAAAAAATGTTTTGAATTATTTATTTTTCCCTTAGAAAGGGTCTCATATATGTCCTAATTTCTGCATATTTTGGACCAAGGCCTAGTGCCGCCATCTTGAAAGTGTCATAGTTGGAATGTCATCAGGTGCATTGTTTAAAATTTAGAATTGTTCTTGTCCTCGAAGGCCACTGTAGCCTCTGTTATTATTCGAAAGGGGTGGGGTTACCCAGGGAGTGTTGCGTTCTAGAACTTTGTAGAACTTTCTTGATGATGTCATATTACACACTGCACCTTTAAGAAAAAAATAAAGTTTTGTGCATCGGCCTTCTCCCCCTCTTCTGTGAGCGAAATAACCTCCGAACTGAATTGACCGTTTGTTATCAAATTTGATTAACAAACAGTTTAAGGACATCTGGAAGTCTCTGCATGTTTTGCTTAATACTTTTAATTAAAAGGGAAATCTGTCCTCGAAATGTTGAATTAACAATTGTGAGCAGGTCGACCTTGAGAACCAAATTTAAAAAAGCCTAAATGTAAGAGCGTCATCCATTGTGAAAGGGGAAATAAGCTTTTCTTCTGTCCTGGTAATGTGTGTGTAGGCATGGGCTAAGGTTTAATTGCTTTTCATTGGAATTTAGTGTGTGTGTGTGTGTGTGTGTGTGTGGGGGGGGGGGGGGGGTGAGGGTGGGGGGCATTTATTGTGTGTGACTAGCCCCTTTTGCACAGAGATTGCGGCATATTGACGGAACAACATCACTCCAAAATGCCGGCTTTGCTTCTGTGTTATTTACACAGAACCAAGCAACGCCGGCCTGCTGGCGCATCAGTAGCTCCTTTTACACAGCGCTCCGGAATGAAAGAGGTGCTTGTAAACAGCGTGAAGTGTGACGTAAACATTTAGCGCCGCGCCGGTCAGCTGCTTTACAACAACAACACTGGCCGGTGAATTGAGAGCAGAAGTGCTGGAGCTTGCACTAAGAGGGCCGTATGTTACTGTCTCCGTGTTGGCTGTGAGCGAGTCTCTTCGTAAGGGCAGCGATCTGCCAATCAGACACACACATACACATACACACAGTGTGTGAAGTCACGTTACTGTAGACAGAAATAAAGTGTGGATATACGCTCAGACTTAGGATAATAATACTGGCGGCGATCCGGGCGCAGCCTAGCTTAGCCTAGCCTAGCTTTCCCATTGTACAACTTCCCCTGGGCAGAAATAGACTCATACACTCTGCAAAATGAAGCGCAGGGGTTTGGATTGAGCAGGGGACTTTATGACCAGCTAGATTATACGCCGTTCCTTTTATTTGGTGATTTTTACGGGACATCAGGCTGCCGTGATTAATGTTAAACACGTCCTTCTACTGCTACCATGGTCGCATGTTTAGAACGTAGACTATGGAACGTCAAACGCCCCCCTGTTCCGCAACAACAAGCTGGAGCATTTAAACAGAGAGGGCCAAAATTCCGACATATTCCCTGCTTTCACTGGCTGTGTAAAAGGGGCTTGTGTGTGTGTGTGTGGGGGGGGAGGGGTCAAAACACATTCTGGTGAGTTTTTATGGACCAATTTGTGCTTTTTTTCCATCAATTTATAGTGAAGATGTCTATATTTCTGTCTTAATTTTCTCTCACAGCAAAAACACATACACTCGCTCACTCACTCACTCTGACACACACACACACACATACACACACACACACACAAACACACACACACACACACACACAGCTATTCTTTATTGCTTTCTAATATGTATTCCCCTGTGTTGTTCAAAGTGGAGTGTAAGGTTACAATGGTACGGTTCAGTCAATGAGATATATATATATATATATATATATATATATATATATATATATATATATATATATATATATATATATCACAGTTGCTTGGAGAAGAACCTCTCGTCTATTCTGCTGCTATTATTTCCTTTGGAAGGAAAACAAACCAATGAGCTCGTTAGTCATGTTACACACACACACACACACACACACACACACACACACACACACACACATATACAGGAACACACGAAAACAGCCCTGTCTTAATGAGGAATAGCATGTGTTTACCAGCAGCTCACAGCCAAAACACAAAGACACACAGACAAAGACAAAGACACACACACACACACACAGGAACACACACACACACACACACAGGAACACACACACACACACACACACACACAGAGGAACACACACACACACACACACACGACACAATGATTCATATGCTGTATTGAAAGGAGATTTCAGACTGTGTGCCAGGGAGGTACGTGCTGCCAGAGAACATATTCAACGAATGCTTTATTCTTCAAATTATCTTTGTGGAGGGAAATGCAGAAAAGGGTCCAGCTACAACTAGACCATGAGCGCCCCGAAGAGGTATCCTTTCTGAAAAAAACTGGAGATTTTCTTGTTATTTATGTCTGTCTCGGAGCTTTGACAGCTAATATGAAGGACATCGCTCGTGTGGTTATGGGTCGACTGTGGCTCA
>CASHTC010000678.1:66230-71230 GCA_949357725.1 Hyperoplus immaculatus | reverse complement strand
CTCAGCACAATGGGTGCCCGGTCATTCAGCTGTTCAGCACCCAGGCTCTGGAACTCCCCCCCCCCACACACACACATAAAACAGTCAGACACCATTACAACCTTCAAGTCACAACTCAAAACTCACCTGTTCTAACACGCACACAAAGTACAACTGGTCCCTGTCTTGATTGTTTGTTTGTTTTGTTTCCCATAATGTCTTGTTTTTAATGATTTTATGATGATTTTATGCTCTGTAAGGTGACCTTGGGTGTCTTGAAAGGTGCCAATAAATTAAATGTATTATTATTATTATTATTATTATTATTATTATTATTATTATTATTATTATTATTATTATTATTATTATTAATAATAATAAAGATTGAAATAAAATAATAATAATCTTTACAAAAAGTAAAAACGTGTGCGCACAAAGGAATATGTCTGCAAGATGTTACAGTTTTTCTCAGTTGCTTTGGTGCTTTTCTCAGATCAGAATGAAAATTCTCACAACTATTAGTTCAACCTCCGCAACATTTAGTCATTTCAGCACATCATAGTAGCAATTTCTCCTTCCTCTGAACAAATTGCAAATGCTTCTGGACATGTATCAGTTGCTTTCATACAATTCTCTGCTGTTGTATAACATCGTCATTTGCTTATGTCATGTCAGTCAAAATGAACTATACTTATGGATGCTGAATAGTCGTTCCCAATAAAACTAATAGTCTTCATTTCATTGCTTGAGTCATTACATACAAAAGTGTTGAACTAGTTATCAAATTCTGTCAAGCAAATTTTATACCTTTCTTTATCATAGATACTTTCCTCGCTGCATTGCAAGGGATAATATCCGTTGTGATGTAGATGAAAATATGTGGCCAGACAGACAGGAACGTCTGGATGTGCTAGAATGATTTACCTATATATGTTCAGTTACAATATGTCCTGTTATATTGTTCACATTTGTGCACAGCTCTACCAAAAGGGTGTTTTTTTATGTTTGTTCTAAATAAGTGACTGAAGTGTATTTTTCTTTTGCACAATGCTATAGAATTGCAAAGAGCATATACAGTAAAAATGTGAAACATACGTATTCAGTGTCTTGTACTCACTTACTCCCCTAACTACAGCAATGTGTAACTTTACTGTAGTTTTCAAATGGCTGTACAAGTAGTGTATAGTGCTGTCTTGAGCATGTTCAGGTAGTGTCACCGAGTTCTGACCTTTTTTTTTGCATTAGAAAACACTGAGAGAATAAACTGTCATAATGAAAACATGACAAAGCCATTTGACTATCTTGTTCATAAACGATGGTGTCACGACTTCTCATTTTGATGACACTGGCAGTTTCATTGACATGAATACTTGCTTTTGAGGAATAGACTATCCATTTTGAGCAAGTGACGCACTTTTGCAGGTTATCCACTAGGTTTTGCAGTTTGCACACTAACTGCTGTGCAAATGTTAATAGTGATGTGAGAAAAGCACCAAAGTGACTGAGAAAAACTGTAAGTATATACTGTATACTTATTATACATATTGTGGGTCAGGTCATTGTTGTGAATAAAACAACATTACAAAAATAGATATAAGGTTGAATTAACATAAATAATAAAGCAAGATGATTCTTTAAACAGATATTTGTTTTAAAATGGTTGCACACATGGACGACCTTTTAAAAATGATGGATGGATGGATAGATAGATAGATAGATAGATAGATAGATAGATAGATAGATAGATAGATAGATAGATAGATAGATAGATAGATAGATAGATAGATAGATAGATGGATGGATAGATAGATAGATGGATAGATAGATGGATGGATATAGAGATAGATGGATAGATGGATGGATAGATGGATGGATGAATAGAAAACAAAAGGCAAAGTTCCATTCCTTATACAAGGTGAAAGATAAAAAGCCAACGCAATTAAAATGATCATAAATAAATAGACAGGTGGATAGAAACCTGTGAACGCAACCTGTCATTTGTCTGTCTGCTGTTTTAAAATAAAACACATTTTCATAGAAAGCTTCACGCTGTAACCACCGGCTGCCTTTTCTTTCTCAGTACAGATTATAGTCTAGACACATTGTATTACTCCTATTATTATTATTATTTAATTTTTTTTAATTTTAATTTTTTTATGCTTTATTGATAGTGTAGAGACAGAGTTGAAATGGGGCAGAGAGGGGAGTGACATGCAGAGAACGACCGCGGGCTGGAATCGAACCCGGGTCCGCTGCTGGCTGAGGCCCATGGGGGGGGGACGCCCTATCAACTGAGCTAAGGGCCAGCCCCCAATTACTTCTATTATTAACGCTTAAGCTTCCATTGAAAGGTAATCAAAACCTTTGTACTGTGTTTCAAAAACTATTATCGATATAGAATTTGCCTTCAAATACTTTTCCGTTCTGGAATGTGATGTTGGTAGCCACTAGAAATGTGTGCCGTTAAAAGCAATTTGCGTTAACGGGCGACTGTGGCTCAGGTGGTAGAGCGGGTCGGCTGATGATCAAAGGGTTGGAGGTTCGATCCCCGCCCTGCCAACTGTGTCATAGTTGTTGTGTCCTTGGGCAAGACACTTCACCCACCTTGCCTCGTGTGAATGTCGATAGTTAGCCTGCTGCTATCGGTGTATGAATGTGTGTGTGAATGGTAACGTGGGAAAGGAAAACAGGTCTCCCTTGCAAAAGAGTCTTCGGTCTCAATGGGATTTACCTGTATAAATAAAGGTTAAGAAAAAAAACTTTAGGTGGAAAATAGCAGTTTGCTAAAACCTGGTACGCTGCGTCTCTCCTCTTGCTCTAAAGAAGGTTAATGTTTCTTTTGGACATTGTCCCTGTGTAAGTAAAGTTACATTACATTTACTTTCAACAGCTCAAATTCGTTATGTGTTCGTCAAGGTTTGACATGTAGCCAGACAATTATCTTCCAGTATGAACAACAAACCCTCACAAGCAAACTCTAGAATATAATGTTTTTTCTTTTCCTTATCCATTTCATATTCTAGTATCTTGACATCTCTTGTCTCTCTCTCCCTCTCCCTCTCTCTCTCCTTCTCCCTCTCTCTCTCCCTCTTTTTCCCTCTCTCTCTGCCTCTCTCTCTCCCTCCCTCTCTCTCTCTCCCTCTCCCTCTCCCTCTCCTTCTCCCTCTCTCTCTTTTTCCCTCTCTCTCTGCCTCTCTCCCTCTCTCTCTCTCTCCCTCTTTCCCTCTCTCTCTCCCTCCCTCTCTCTCTCTCTCTTTCCCTCTCTCTCTCCCTCCCTCTCTCTCTCTCTCTCTCCCTCTTTCCCTCTCTCTCTCTATGACCCTGTATTTGGCGTGTGTCAAAATCTTCAGAGCTTGTCAGTTCCAGCGAAAACTTAATGAGAGAGGGCAAGAAGGCACACACACACACACACACACACACACACACACACACACAGCAGAAAGTAGTGGGGCGATCTAAAGGGTTGTAAGGGCTAAAATAAGTTATCAGTGAAGGGAAATTAGATATAATATTTGATTTAGACGTATAATGAGAATTCTTTGCCATTTATGTATTCCCTACAGTCAGTAAAAGACAATTATATGAAGAGAGAGCTTGTTTTAACTGGCACTGAATAGATAGATAGATACAGTAGATGGATGGATGGTTGGATAGATAGATAGATAGATAGATAGATAGATAGATAGATAGATAGATAGATAGATAGATAGATAGATAGATAGATAGATAGATAGATAGATAGATAGATAGATAGATAGATAGATAGATAGATAGATAGATAGATAGATAGATAGATAGATAGATACAGTAGATGGATGGATGGTTGGATAGATAGATAGATAGATAGATAGATAGATAGATAGATAGATAGATAGATAGATAGATAGATAGATAGATAGATAGATAGATAGATAGATAGATAGATAGATAGATAGATAGATAGATAGATAGATAGATAGATAGATAGATAGATAGATAGATAGATAGATAGATAGATGGATAGATAGATAGATAGATAGAGTAGATGGATGGATGGATGGAAGTCCAGACCCACTATCGGTCGGACCTGTTCATTCGCTGTCCAAGAAAATGTAAAATAAAATACAGACAATTAATTAATAATAAAGAATATACCATTGCCATGCATTGCTTCTAATTGTATTATTGGGTGGGCACTGGGCAGGACAGCCTGCCTCCAAGTTACCCACCCGCTTATAGTGGTCACTGGTCAGCAGAGCCGGCCCGAGGCATAAGCGAATGAGCGGTTGCTTAGGGTCCCGACTGCCAAGGGGCCCCCCCCAATTATTATTATTTGTTTAGTGTGTGTGTTTGATATCAACATCATATTATGTAAATTATCATACAATAAAAGGAATACAATGTTTTGGTAGATAGTTAATAGCTTAATAATTGAATCAGTTCATCTGGGAGGTAATCCGAGGTTAACTGATCACGTCACGTTCAAGTCCATGGCATGCACAGTGTGTATTGAGTTTATTTAAAAATATTTGAAAATGGGGCTGCCCTCAGTTGCCCATGCACTGTGTATAGTCTATAGCCTATTTCAGCCTCGTCTGTGGAAAGAAAGATAACTGGACAACAGAGTTCTTCTGCTTCGTTCCTCTCACGGCATTTAAATGCATTCACTATATTACAGAGAAATATGTCCCGTAAAAGAAGAAGAGCTCCAAGCCCAGCCCAGAGGACCCTGCATAATATTTTATTTCAAATTTATATTTCTATGGAAAATCCATGAGTCTTTCTTCAATAGCTTCTAATTCATCCGACCTAGTGTCTCCAAATTATTTGTTCACACAAAATTCCTCAGATTTAGCCTCTTACTTTTCCTCTCAAAGTGCACCAGATTCATGCATTTCACTTTAAAAAGGTAAAAGAAAAACCCCCGGGGGGGCATACCCCCGGACCCCCCTAGCAGGGTCGTGACCTCGGCTGGCTAATATTTTCACCCAGCTGGACATCGGAGGCAATAGTGGAAAGACTATATATCTATATAATGTGTA
>CASHTC010000678.1:20000-35000 GCA_949357725.1 Hyperoplus immaculatus | reverse complement strand
AGCAACACCATTTTCCTTATCCAAGCAAATGTGTTCTCAATGTTACATTTTAAAGATGTATTAAACCACAACAGTTTAATTTGCTGTTATAATTTTCTTCTTTCAGTTTTAACAGTACGAGAGGGGACTTTCTAGTGAAATCTTAATTGTCTATTTTAAAAAGTATTTAGCAGTGCTGACTAGATGAACAGAGGGCTGACACATGGATGACTGGTCTGCTGAGAGCAAGTATCTGTTGCTGTTTGCTGTGATTTTTAACAATATGTAATGCACATTATGGAATAAATCAAACACTGCTATTACTTTTAAAATGGTAAAAATATGCATTTTAATTAGGCAAACTGAATCATTCTTAAGAGAAATAAAATATTATAAATGTAGTCTTAAATGTCTGTATGTTATACATATTGACTATACCTGCAGTCCTAAATTGTATGGAATGACAGGAGTCCCCGTTTAGTTGGCACTAATTGACACAAGTTCCCTGTTGGTTAGGATGGAATGATATTCACACTCCATCATGGATGTAAAAAACGTTGGCAGATCATTAATACTTATGAAAATAATCTCAACTGAATTTGAGAATAGTTATAACACAACATATAATTTGAACATGATTCGTAGAGATTAACATGTTATATTTAGTCTGCTGACAGCAAGTATGTGATTTTTAACAATATGTAATACACACTATGGAATACATTAGAGGTGTAGTCTAGTTTTGTGTAGTGGGTATACTGTGATGATTCCCACCTCGCCTCTTCCTGAATATGCAACATAGCATTTTGTATACATTTCTAAACATATGGCTTACACTGTGGTGGGTTTACAATGCTGGTGTTATTGCAGTTGGCGCAGCAAAGGTAAAACATTTTACACCCTACTAACATGGGTTTAGAAACATCAAAATTTAGGAAGAACTTCCATCACAAATTATTTGTGATGGAAGTTCTTTCAAGGTTGGAGGTCAACTCAGATGGAAGAATATTTCAGGAGACTTGGATGAATTATGAAGCAATATTTATTACAGGCTTGGCCAAGGAGAACCGGACTGCAACTCTCGTGACTTGCACTTCAATTCTGACAGACACTTCCTGAGAGCTGTGTATTAACCTTGTGCTATCTCTAACACCTCCCCGGCTCGGGCACCAAGCGTACCACTGTTTTGGTTCAGAGCTGAACACGGTGAACCATAACATTCTGGAGTCTAAAGAGATGAGACTTTATCTATACAACTGACTTAAGTGTCTCCTAACAGTCTACCAGGCTGACCTAGTGTCTGAGATATAGACAAACACACAAGACTGGCAAAAATTAACTATACATCTCTACCATAAATATTAACCATACTAAAGACTGAAAATTCCCTCCCAACATGTACTTTAAGTTCACTGTATGGAGGTAGTTTAGGGCAGAAAACCAGTCTGTGATTGTAGCAGCATGGTGCTATGTTATACATATTTACCCTACCTGCAGTCCTAAATTGTATGGAATGACAGGAGTCCCCATTTAGTTGGCACTAATTGACAGAAGTTCCCTGTTGGTTAGGATGGAATGATATTCACACTCCATCATGGATGATAAATACCTAGCTAGATCAATAATACCTATGAAAATAATATTAACTGCAGTTGAGAATAGTTATAACATAACATATAATTTGTAAATGATTTGTAGAGTTTAAAAATGTTTTAATACATATATTTTTTTAAATATTTTTTTACGATAGCTGAACGACAGTGGGCACAAGTAGAGCGACATGTGCAACACTGTCTGCTTTACCAATAGTCACCTGAGCTGAACAGTTCACAACACCTGCAAAACTCATTCCAAGCAACACACTGTCACACACATCTAAACAAACTTACACTGTCTATCAGAGCAAACAGAGTAAAAACACCAGCATCAAACACCAATAAACACATTACAAACTTTTACTCATTACAGTTTGAATAATGTGAGTGACTTGAATGAAAACCAGGAGTTTGCTTCAATAGGATCACTGCCCGGCCTAATAAAAGTCACACACTCAAATATCTTGTTGCACCATCTTTAGCTTTGATTACAGCACATATTCGCTGTAACACATTTTGATACGCTTTATTTGGCACATAAAGTTGCTTAGAACCTAGGCCTGACCAACTGAAACAACCCCAGAGGGGTGTTTCAGGTAGCTGGTTTTACATACTTTGAGTTTAATCGAAAACCCAGAGTTGCTTATCAACCCTGGGTTTTCGGTTTCAGAACAGTGGATCAGCGTTGGGTTTATCAACTCCGAGTGTGTTCACTCTGGGTGGAACATGTGCGTAAAAGCCATCGTCAATGGATCGCTGATAACATGATTCACCATGGAAACAGAAGAAACAAATGATTGATCCTCCTCAGGGTAGGTCTAACCACCTATCCAGCAGGTTAGACCCACAGCGTATGTTTCAGCAGTAACTGACCCTCGGTTGCGCTGAAACTGACCCAGAGTTTCCACTAACTCAGAGCGAACAAACTCTGGGTTGCCTCAAAACCAGCTACCTGAAACACCCCTCTGATGATAGGCTCTCAAGTTCAATATTGAACATAGCCAAGAGTTCTATTGTTGATATTTAAAATGTTGATACAACCAAATAATTGTATTTATTTTAAGTGATCTCCCATCATGAACATTATTTTTTTTTTCCCGACCACATTTCTTCAAAGATGAAAGTTCACTACTATCTCTCCAGGCTTTTCATAATGCGTTGGACAGTTCTTTACAAGATTTTAGTAGTTTCATCTTTTCCTGAGTAGTTTTCTTTGTTTAATGCAGGCCAATAATTTCACTCCACTGAAACAAAGTTACATATTTTCCCAGACCACAGCATATGGCATCCTTATAGCAGATGACAAAATTACAGGAATTGATTTCTGTATTATAATTATAGAATATTTACACAAATAAATACTACAATAAAATCAAAATGTTACGTGTCAATAAAATAGAAAATAGAAAAATATGATAATTAATAAATAAAAATATTATCTATTAAGGCAAACTTCTGATTTAATTTAACGTACCTAATAAAACTGGTATGTTATAAAATAATTTCATGTGAAAGAATTGAAGTTCCCTCTAAAAAAATGTGCTGGTGTTTTGTTTCATTTTGGTAGTAGGAGGATTTCTTCCTTTTGAGCCACAGAGCCTGAGAGACAATAAAAAATATTTGTTTCCCTTTTCTCAGGCTAGGGTGAACAGATTTCTAAAATCTTTGCATATCTATACTACACTGTGTGCACAATTATTAGGCAAGTGAGTATTTTGGCCATATCATAATTTGTATGCATATTTTCCAACTTTAAGCTGTATACAATTGAGTGCTTATTCAATTTAAGCATACCAGGTGATGTGTATTTGCGTAATGAGTTAAGGTGTGGACTAAGGAGTTCAACACTCTATATCAAGGTGTGCATAGTTATTAGGCAGTTTCTCTTTCTCAGGCAAAATGGGACAAAAAAGAGATTTAACAGACTCTGAAAAATCAAAAATTGCATAAAGTCTTTTAGAGGGATGGAACACTCTTGAAATTGCTAAGATATTGGGGCGTGACCACAGAACCATGAAACATTTTGTTGCAAATAGCCAACAGGGTCGCAAGAAACATATTGAGAAAAAAATACACAAATTAACTGCCAAAGATTTGGAGGCCCGTGGCTGGATCAGTAACGTACACAGAGCTCCACTTCGACTCAGACGGCAGCAAGGTTGAGGTGGGGTACTGGTATGGGCTGGTATTATTAAAGATGAGCTAGTTGGACCTTTTTGGGTCGAAAATGGCATTAAAATCACCTCCCAAACCTACAGACAGTTTTTAGAAGACACTTTCTTCAAGCAGTGGTACAGGAAAAAGTCTGCATATTTCAAGAAGACCATGATTTGTATGCAGGACAATGCTCCATCGCATACATCGAAGTACTCAACTGCATGGCTAGCCCGTAAAGGCCTTAAGGATGAAAATTATGACATGGCCCCCTTCCTCACCTGACCTAAACCCTATTGAGAACCTGTGGGCCCTGCTTAAACAAGAGATTTACAGTGAAGGAAATCAGTACACCTCTCGGAACAGTGTCTGGGAGGCTGTGGTGGCTGCTGCACAAAAAGTTGATCGTCAACAGATCAAGAAACTGACAAACTCCATGAATGACAGTGTGACAGTTATCGAAAAGAAGGGTGGCTATATTGGTCACTGATTTTTTTTTACATGTCAGAAATGTTAATTTGTAAATGTTGAGTGGTTTTATGATTCTCACTTTAACAGATGCAAATAAATAAGTGAAATGGGAAAATGTTTATTTTTTAATTTAGTTGCATAATAATTCTGCACACTAATAGTTGCCTAATAATTCTGCAAATATATGTATTCACTTAAAAAAGACAAAACCTCACTTTTAATTTCTTAAACATTCAGGTTTAGGTTAATTTACATTTTGGATTGACCGAGAACACTGTAGTTGTTCAATAATAAATACATCCTCAAAAATACAACTTGCCTAATAATTGTGCAGACAGTGTACATAGGTTCCCAGAGTTCACTGAAACTTAATGTTTCCTCCAGTGAAATAATTATTTAAATAATTTTCCATCTTTTGAGTCTTTGATTAATATTTTTCTGGATTTCTTTTATTGGGATCATTCATTTAATAAAGACATATTACTTATACAGACTAACTTTCCATTGATGTGAAAGGTCACTCTCTTGTCCCCCACATACATACCTGCCAAACCATGCCCTTGCTGGCAGCCCTTCAACCCCCACCCCTGGCCTGCATTGTCTCTATTCAAAGTAGGCACTTCACACATTTTCTACAGCAACACTGACAGTGAGTTGGACTTATGTTATAAGACTGTGATGCTGTGTCTCTCCCAGAGGCTGCATACATCTCCTTGCAAACATAAATATAGTGGATTTATTAAAAGAGGTATGGTAACAGTTGTATGCACCAACATTTTTAAGCTAAACTTAGTTGGATATCTGGTTCCTTTAGTAACTTTATTTTAAGCCTAGAGTAGCTCCCTAAAAATATCCAGCCATGTAGGAAATCATTTATTTACCAACATAATCAATTGATGGATCCTTACAAGAGAAACATGTACAAATATGGAATTTACCTTTCAAATTCACTTTGAAGCCCATTAACCCTTCTAGTTTCACAAGGAATCCTATTGTGCTATCCACTCTGAAGATTTGGTTCCAGTTTAGGCGCCATTTTATGTTTTCCTCTGCATCCACTCTGATGCCCATAGTGAACAATCATCTATTCCCCCCATCTGTTGGGAATATATCCTACATGTTATGGCAAAATAAGGGCATTTAGGTATTCAGACCTTCATAAGGATGGGCACTTTGCTACTTTTTCAGACTTCCCAAAAGGTTTTAATTTACCTACAACCCAGTTATTTATGTACGTTCAAATTAGACATTGTGCCTCTTCTCTTTTTTCGTGTTATCCTTCTCTCTCTATAAACCAACCATGGGAAGACCTATTGACCTTTAAACCTCATCGGAAATTGCTAATTTCTAAGATGTATGACAAACTCATGGCTCTGGAAAACAATTTGGCTGTCGAAACTAAAAATGCTTGGGAGCGTGAGCCTGTGGTAAATTTGACAGATCAATAAGGTGGTACATAGTATAAGCTCATCTTCTCCTTGTGTCAGGCTGCATCTTATACAGTGTTAAAGTGTTACATAGAGTCCATTTCAGCAAATCTGAAATGTATCCAAATGGTGTGGACCAGTGTGACGGATGCCACGCCTCCTCATGTAAATTTAGTCATAATTTCACTCCTCTGAAACAGAGTTACATCTTTTCACAAACCACAGCATATGTCTTCTGACGTGGTTGTTTAGGAAATAAGAAGCTATTCACTCCATTAGTGAGAGTTGCACTCTTACAGTAAATGCAAAATTGCAGGAATTGTTTTTGTATTACAATTATAGTATGTTTACAAAGATAAATACTACATTTGAAAATGTTACATATCAATAAAATATGAAATAAAATATAATAAAATGTTTGAATTATTGAGGCAAACTTCTGATTTAATTTATTTTTGTTTACCTAAAAAACTAACATGTTATAAAATAAACAATTTCATGTGAAATAATTTCACTCTCCTCAAAGGAAATAGTAAGATTTTTGTTGTTCAAACTGTATAAAATCTAAAAAAAAAATAGTTTGCTGATTTTCCATCTTTTGAGTCTGTGATTAATATTGTTCTGGATTTGTTTTATTGGGATCATTCATTTAATAAAGACATATTACTTATACAGACTAATTTTCCATTGATGTTAAAGGTCACCCTTGTCCTCAACATGCATACCTGCCAAACCATGCTCTTGCTGACTGCCCCTCTACCCAACCCCCGGCCTGCATTGTCTCTATTCAAAGTAGACACTTCACACCTTTTTTACAGCAACACCTATAAACCTCACCAGAAATTGCTCATTTCTAAGATTTGGCTCTGGAAAACAATTTGGCTGTCAAAACTAAAAATGCTTGGTAGCGTGAGCCTGGGGTAAATTTGACAGATCAATGATGGGATAAGGTGGTACATAGTATGCGCTCATCTTCTCCTTGTGCCAGGCTGCAGCTTATATAGTTAAAGTGTTACATAGAGTCCATTTCAGCAAATCTAAAATCTATCCAAATGTTGTGGACCAGTGTGACAGATGCCACGCCTCCTCATGTACATTTAGTCATACGTTTTTTTATTGTCTCAGACTACATAAATTCTGGACTGCCTTTTTATGATTTTGGCGGGCAACAACTCCACATTTACTAGTTGCAATCAGAAATACTAGCCTTCACTTCCCTTCTGGCAAGACGTCATAGTTTACTTATGTGAAAATCTCCTTAACCCCCATTTACTTCTATCAGGCTTAAGGACGATATGTTTTTCCTTAAATTAGAAAAAAATAAACAACAGTGAAAGGCTCTTCTAAAAAAGTCTCACAAAAATGGGAATAGATCTTTAAATTCTGTCTGTGGTCAGAAATAAGCTGCAGTGTATACATGTGTGTGTGTCAGAGAAGTGAACATTTTCTAAGGTATATTCTCCTAACTGAATAAACAAACTTTCCTCACAGGAAAATGTGATCCCTGGAACACTGTTTGAAGTTAGAAAGCTTCCTGAAAAGTTACTGTTTCACTGTTGTTTACAGCAGCAGGGCCCACAGTTTGGTTTACAAACATATTCTAGTTGGTTCCAGGTTCCTCAAAATAATATTGTTTTGATATGTGATGATAGAATTGAATACCATTTTATTATAAGCATTGAACTTCACAAACATGTTTTAACTTCACCTAACAATATAAGATATAGCTTGCCTTGTAACCTATAGAACATAATGTTGATTACAAAAAAAGCTTTGACTTCTAAACTTAAAGATGTAAAATACAAATTACTGGTTTTACTAGAAATTTCTCGCTAGACTCTCTTCACTCTTGCCGAGGTGACTACACATGGCTCTCCTCTTTCCTTGCTGCTGGAAGCTCAAACATGCACGTCACACCAGGAAATGGGCGTGTACTTAGACAGGAACAGCAAAAAGTGCAATCTGACTGGCTGTTGAGTTTATTTCTGCTTTGGCTGTTTGGTAAATCCATATCAGGACTGTTTTTTTGTTTTGTTTTTCATATCAAGCATTTATGTCAAAAGCTTATCGTCATAATCAACGCAAGTTTTATGGCAATTAATAATTGTAATCAAATGATTGCACAGATCTTAAAAGGAATCAAGATGTGGTCTTGCAAATATGAGATCTCCTGTCTCTGTAAAAACTTCTAGTCTGAGAGTAAAATATAAGAGACTTGTGACAGGTTGTCTTGAGATATGAGACGTGTCAGACTTTTGCTTTGTGATGCAGTTTTGAAAATAAATAAATGTATTTCTTGATATTTACCTGCCCTCCACTCACTAAGGCAAGAGCCTGCAACAAGTTCACATCAGGCAGTCAATCTCTAAAGAGCCTCGGTAGGGAAGAATAGCCTACAGTTAATGTAAAAAATAAAGTCACAAGCCAACTATAACGTTTGTGCATATTTTTTAATATATTCTCTGGTAAGTACTTTAATTTATTCATTTGTTAACTAGAATTCATTTAGGCTTTTTATCTTATTTCCTTACTATTGCTTTGGTAAAGTTAACACTTATTTTCCATGCCAAACAAGCCCCTTTAAATGTAATAGAAATTGCATTGCAAAGGTAAAGAAAAAAGTGCCATTTTAACATTTGGGGCTTGAGGCTTTAGGGATTGTGCCTCAGTGACTCAGAGCAGGCGAGTGCTGTTTCTATCTGTGACAGCCTGTGTCACTCTCTGATCGTATGCAGTGTGGGGGATGGGTACCTGTGTCTGACGACGGTCGTTAGGCCTTCAACAACAACAGCTAACTTCAATAGCCAAGATGTTATGTTGAATTCAGAGTGACTGTGACATGGGTCATTCTCCTTCCGCTGTATTGGAGAAGATACTTTGATACAAATTACATTTAAAATAGGTTGAGTACAATCAACATTTAACTTTTGTTGGAAATCAAATCCTTTAATACAATATACTCAAAAAAGGATCTTAACAAGGTAGTAAACTTGAAAAATTTAGAATATGCGACTCTTCCTTGAAAGCTCTTTTAAGCAATAAAAGTCCACTGAAAAAGTTTAACTTTCATATATTCTAGATTCATGACACAAAGTAAAAAATGTGAGGCATTTCTTTTGTTTTAATTTGGATGGAACAAACATGGATTAAAAAAATCCAGTATCTCGACACAAATCAAATACAATGCGCTGTAATGTAGGGATCTCAATGTGATCTGCACAAAACAATTTTGTTTTTCGGTAAATCTTTTAGTGCCAATGCTTACAGATCAGTCATTTAGAGATGGCTACATAATACAAATGTAGCCTACTGAAATGCAACATGATTGGACTGTTGGAAATAAACAAATAGGTCTTCAGCTGGAAAAGTACAGGTTCTAAGCACCAGTTCTAAGCACCAGTTTGATGGAAATGTTGTGATGTTTGAAAGAGTTTTTGCGGAATAGTGAATGTAAATACATCAGGGAAGGGCTGACAGTGAATCGTGGGGGCAGCATATTCCATCGGTTCGTCTCTTCTCCACCATAAAAATATAATGTATTTAATTTAATTAGAAATGGTTCAGGTTAAATAAAGATAATACAAGCAGGAATATTTAACTGAATGAAATTGTAGTCCTTGATGTGGTACACGATCATAGAATAACTGTTGAAACAGCATGAATTCAGAGTGACAGCTGACTGAACCAAGGATGCAACTGAATAAGATAAACTTTTGTGCAACTGAATCATGGCTTAAGCAAGCCAGGATAACAGAAATATCCTAGGTAAATCTTATCTTGGTTTTGTGCAATAGGCCGCAGGAAGCACACAGTGAACTGCCAAACTGTAAACAATCATGGAAATATTCCATACTGCGATCTGTTTAGTGATTTGGTGCCATCAACAAAAAACTGTGTGTCATTTACATCTTTAGGCTATAAACTGTGAGTCATTTAAATTTTTGAGAGAGAGAGAGAGAGAGAGAGAGAGAGGGAGAGAGAGAGACACAGAGAGAGAGAGAGATAGCGAGAGAGAGAGTAAAACTACTGCCTGATTATATAGGGTTCAAAATAATAAATAAATGCATCTAGACCTATACATTAAAAAGAAAAACATCACATTATTGTTGTTTTATATTGTCTAAATATGTATGTCAATGTCACGTTTTGTGGCTTGTAGCCTACAATGTGAAACATTATTTTCACTGTATTTTTGCTGCTAGACGCACAGCTCACGAGAAGAATAGGCTGGAGCTGACACACTGTCAGATGTGTGTCGCGCCAAACCGACAAGGGACAGTTGGCCCATTATCGGTCGAACCTGTTACCATCAGAAGCAAAACCCTCTGTTTAGACACTCCCCTCTCTTTCATCTGATCATTGAACACAGCGTTTTTACTCATCCTCACTATCAAATGTAATAGGCCTGAAGCCTATTGGCTCAGGGCTCCCGGTCAAACCAAAACTAATTTTCTTAATGATGGCAACAACAACACTTTCCCGTGATGTTAAGCTGATGGCGATTTATTAAAAAAGAAAAGAAGGAAAATGCACAGTGCTTCCTGCATTAGGGTCGGGTCCAGTGGCAGAGCAAGGACATTTTCATTGGGGTGGCCAGGATGGGGCCAGTGATAATTTTTGGGTGGCAAGCACAAGGGCTTCGGTTTCACTTCAACATAAGTGGGGGTCTGGGGGTAGTCCCCCATAAAAAATGTGCTTCAAACATACCATTTTGTGCATTCTGGTGAATTTGGCCGGACCCAACTCGGGTCCGGCCAAATTCACACCACAAACAAACTGCAGCAGCCTGAGAGATGCACACTGAGTTTGTTCAGGTGTACTAACACGGCAGGTGTGAATACGCCCTAGCATCTCTGCCCCATTTCAACTATGTCTCTACACTATTAGTAAAGCATAACAATGCCAAAAAAATATCTTAAAAAAAATAAATAATCCAGTTTGGTTTATTCCTCTTAAATTCATCCACGATGGAGTGTGAAAGTCGCACTATCCCAACCAACAGTGGACTTCAGTCATTAGATACAGTGGAAGTGTGGACCTTTCTCTGTGATTGTGAAATAAACAAAATAAATATAGATTGAAGACACAAGAACACTGTCAAATTGATTGAAAACCTCTTCTTATAAAGATTATTAAAGGGAATCTTGAGGGACAAAATTACTCTAAAGGTCTAGGCCTCTAAAATGTTCTGATTGTAAAATTATAGTCTGATGATCAATCTGTTTTTGCAATTAATTAAAATACAAATAACGTATCTTTCTCTTTTAACTTGTCACACATAGTCTGACAGGAGAGAGTAGACAGAGAACCAAATTGGCAGCTGAACTGTCTTCACATACTGCAGGCTTTGGGTAGCTGTTCAGCCAGGTCTGAGATGGTCCAGAGACAATCTCCTTAACTCTCCGTTACATTTGGAGAATGTAGTACTGCAGGTAGGGTCAATTAGTATGACACCCATAAGACATTTTAGACCACATTGATATTATTATTTTCCCCTTAAGAATGATCCAGTTTGGCTTATTCCTTTTAAATTCATCCATAATGGAGTGTGAAAGTCATACCATCCCAACCAAGAGTGGACTCCAGTCATTAGATACAGTGGAAGTGTGGACCTTTCTATGTGATTGTGAAATAAACAAAATAAATATAGATTGAAGACACAAGTACACTGTCAAATTGATTGAAAACCTCTTCTTATAAAGATTAATAAAGGGAATTTTGAAAATAAAGAAATAATCCAGTTTGGTTTATTCCTTTTAAATTTATCCACGATGGAGTGTGAAAGTCGCACCATCCCAACCAAGAGTGGACTCCAGTCATTAGATACAGTGGAAGTGTGGACCTTTCTCTGTGATTGTGAAATAAACAAAATAAATGTAGATTGAAGACACAAGAACAGTGTCAAATTGATTGAAAACCTCTTCTTATAAAGATTAGTAGTAAAGGGAATTTTGAGGGACTGGACTATTCTAAAGGTCTTGACCTATAAAATGTTCTGATAATAAATAATAGTCTGATGATTAATTTTTGTTTTGCAATGAATTCAAATACAAAGAACATACCTTTCTCTTTTAATCTGCCACACATGAGTAGTCTGACAGTGGAGAGTAGACAGAGAATCACATTGGCAAGAAAATAAAGGATCTTACTGCTGATCTTTTTTCCCATGTTTGTTTATATCTATCTTTCGTCCTTTTTAAAACTTTTATTAACACTTCAACTCAACATATATATTTAGTTTCAAAAACAAAATACAAATCTATTTTCAAGAGACTGGTGTCTTCAGTAAGCCTGTCAACAGCTCTTCACAGCCTGAAAGACTCCCTGGGGCTGAGACCATTCAGACAATAGAGGAGTGTTTAAACGACGTGTGTGAATGGGCCAGGCCAGGGCAGGCAGAGACTGTCCCAGATATGAAATTAACACTCACACACTTCCAAGTCCACTGTTGGCAAAAGTTATGAAAATTTACCAGAAGGTATTATACATGTTTTTAAGATGATTTAAAGCATGTCCAAGAGGGGACTTGAAAAATGTCCCCTGTTAGTTTTGGAGTCCACTGTTAGTGGATGTGTTACGATCTCAGGTTCCCTGTTGGATAGGTCGGCTCACTCACACACACACACACACACACACACACACACACACGTAATAGATCACAGGGGAATCTCCGTGAGAGCCACCACATGTCCTTCGTGGCCAATTCGTGTCTGTATGACAAATAGCTCATGAATACTGATACATTGTGTTTGTGGTACCATCATCATTTTAACTGTGTGTGTGTGTGTGTGTGTGTGTGTGTGTGTGTGTGCGTGCGCGTGTGTGTGTGTGTGTGTGCGTGCATGTGTGTGTGTGTGTGGATGTGTGTGTGTGGGGAATTAGGCAGGTTGCATGATGTTGTTTAGACCAATACAGACATACATTTATTTTAGCAGTAGAAATCTTTTAAATCTTTCTTAAAGCTGGGGTGGAGGATTTGGGGAGAAAATGTCAGTTGGGATAGAGATTTGAATCCAAATACCTCAACCGCTCCACTTGTTCTCTTTGGTCCCTCCCCTATGGTCCCCTCCCTGACACGCTCTACACCAACAACGTCGGTGCCAAAGTGAATGGACAGTCCCAACAGCCAATAAGAACAGAGAATCGGAGCCTCGCTCTGATTGGTCAAAGTGTACAGCTCATGTTAACTTTGACCAATCAGAAATCACATACCCCAGCTTTAAATCACACGCACAACCAAAGTACCCAAAGGCATCGATGTATTGATACGTAATACAGACACAGTGCTACATGGATCCAGATTCGGAAATCCCCTTTATCCATTACAAGTTTATCAAAAAAAAACTGCTACATTAAAGCTGGGGTATGTGATTTCTGTGTAGAGCGTGTCAGGGAGGGACCATAGGGGAGGGACCAAAGAGAACAAGTGGAGCGGTTGAGGTATTTGGATTCAAATCTCTATCCCAACTGCCATTTTCTCCCCAAATCCTCCACCCCAGCTTTAAACACAATTACCCTTTATAATAATGAAACACACTATATATAATAAATATTTGGCCCAGTTAAAAACACACACACACAAACACACACACACACACACACACACACACACACACACACACACACACACACACACACACACAGAGTAATTGTTGACAGATTGTAGGACAGTTAATATATTTTTTTGGGGTACTACATTCTGCCCTTGAGTTCTGTCCCGGTGAAATAAAATAAAAACAAATAATATCTGCGGCTTTGGATATGAAATATTTAAATCAGTGTTTAAGCTCGAGTGAAAGACTTCAATACGATCTTAGAACAATGGAGAAAGAGGTTTGGAAAGAGGATTAGGGAAACAAGGCAACCGAAAAACCTTCCCACAGTCAGATTTATTCACATTCTGTTTTTAAATGTTGATCAGTGAGTCACACAAAAACCACAAAGCCATGAGTTCAGGACTAGTTCATTGTGTAAGAAGAGAACCATGTAATCACCTGGTCAATGATCAAATTCCTTTGTGAATTTTCTCTACTTCTGACATCTATTGCAGTATGTCCGTCCTGGGAGAGGGATCCCTTACTCTGTCGACTCTCCCTGAGATTTCTTCAAGTTTTTTTTTAGTCCCGGTAAAGGGTTTTTTACTGGGAGTTTTTTCTCAGCCGAGCAAAGGGTGTAAGGGCAGGGTGTCATATTGTATCAAACTGTATGGAATGTAAAGCCCACTGAGGCAAATGTATTCGTGATTTTGGGCTATACAAATAAAACTGATTTAACCATTGTTCCAGTGTTATTAGATTTCAGTCAGTTAAAGTCCAGGGAATGAGCTGAAATGGAACTAAAGTTAAGAAGTTAGCTAAAAGGACCAAATCACTTAAGCCCCTATCTCACTGGGCTGGACAGTGTGCGACAAGTTGGAGACACAAAATTGCGAGAAAATATGCGAATTAGCGAAAATTATCACTTGCAGTCTCACTGCGTTGGTTCCACACGACACGTTTGCGAATGTCCCATGGCCAACACTTGCCGGGAGGTCGCATTTATGTCTGGCGAACGTCTGGCGAGCGTCGCACGAACGGAATGTCAGTCTAATTTTTGTCTCAAATCAGTCGCAATTTAGTTTCATATGTCGCCAAACCCCTCGCAAAGTTGTCTTACACTTCTCGCACTTCCTGACTCGCGGAGACTAAATTGAGAAGGGTTTGCGACGCGTTCGAGACACATGCGACCGCTCTGAGACTATTTTGAGAGTAGATTTGTCGCACACATTTTTTTTGAACATGTTCAAAATCCAAGCGACAGGACTGCGCGGCTCTGCGACTCATGAGAGGGAATTGAGAAAACCCCCGCGAACGTTTGGAGACAGTTTAGGGACTCCCTCGCGAATGCAGTCTCCAACTTGTCGCAAACAGTCGCAGCCCCGTGAGATAGGGGCTTTACTGAACCTATCATGTAGAAGATAGCAGTCTATTCACTGATGGTCTCGTTTGCTGGAAAAATTTAGTTATCTAAACGTTTTGAACAATAGTGTGTAGATGTGTGACTGAGAGGAGCCAGTGTGAGTCACCTCCACCCTGTCAGCTGACCCTGTGTCTCCGTGGTTACCAGTCACATAATCAAGCTGACTTGGCGTGTCACAGGGCTGTCACTCACACACACACACACACACACAGACACACACACACACACACACACACACACAGTCACTCACTTTCTTTCAACATTCGAGTCTTTTTCTTTCTTGCACTTTGAGAGTTGAAGCAAAATGTGGTTCATTGTTGGAGCTGAAGGCCACTTATGATGATCTGACAGGCAAGGCATTATGCAGCACAGCAGACTGACTGGACTGTGTGTGTGTGTGTGTGTGTGTGTGTGTG
>CASHTC010000678.1:5000-15000 GCA_949357725.1 Hyperoplus immaculatus | reverse complement strand
TAAAATGCCTCCACCAGTCATACAAGCATGACATTGGTAACCACACACACACACACACACACACACACACACACACACACACACACACACACACACACACACACACACACACACACACACACACACACACACTCTCTATTCAGTTCACCCTCTAATCCAAGTGTCAGTTTGTGCTACATTTGTCAACAATCCCTCAAGGCATTCTTGAAAATATTGTCCTCACGATGTTTCAGGTCAGACTGAGTGATCTTGACTTTTGAGCCACAAAATCAAATCAGGTTTATTCCTGAATCGAAGTTGAATTTGTGTAAACTTGGCGTGGACAGACACACACAAACACATTAGAGGCATAAAAACAGGCCTATTTCTTAGCTTAGGAAACAATATTAGAATTATAACAAGGGTATGAGGTACTTTAAGGTAAAATAAAGCCATATGCAAATTATTATGGACATGATTAGCATTGTTTACGCTTCGTTTTATTCACCACTACATCAGCGACTGAAGGGTTTGGAAATGTTAGTGTGAGTGTGTGTGTGTCTGTGTCTTTGTCAGGGTGTGTGTCAGTGTGTGTGTGTGTGAGTGTGTGTGTGTGAGTGTGTCCCCGTGTGTGTGTGTTTTGTCAGTGTGTGTTTGTGTGTGTGTCTGTGTCATTGTGTGTGTGTGTGTGTGTGTGTGTGTGTGTGCGAAATGCAGCCAGATGTGATACAGCTCCATCCTCCGCTGCTGTCCCCTTGGTAACAATGCATGTTTGTTTTTCTCCTGGTTATTGCACAACATTTGCATAAAATAAACATGTCTACTAATTCTTTCTAAGATTGTTAACATTATGTCAGAAAACCAGCCCCCATAATCCAGTGTCCATCTCAAATCACATGAAGCTATGTGATAGTGAGCGCGCGCACACACACACACAGTCACACACACAGTCACACACACAGTAACACACACACACACACAGTAACACACACACACGATATTGATATTGAGCTATTCGAACACCATCAAAAACAATCAACATTAGTAATCCCAATGTGGCCTACTGTTCGACTGTACTCATGTAGACTACTACTGTACTCATGTAGCCGAGACAGTAGCCTACACTGCGTAGTTTGCTGATGCTTTAATAACTTTGGAATGGTAATAAAGTAAAGGCGGAGTTTCTTACTCTTTTCGCCGTGGACGCGAACAGCTGTTGTCCCGTTCCAAATCAGCTGTCCTCTGCGCCATCGTAACCCGCAGGAATTTCACAAATTCATCCCGGAAAGTGCATCTTTTCGGCGATTGACCGCGTATTCCCATGACGCAAGCAAGTCGCTGTTGACGTATAATAGCAGCGCCACATTGTGAACGTACACAAACAATTAAGCTAAGCTAAAGTTAGCATTACGTCACCAAGCATTACCTTTCCTTCCAAAATCGCACTTATGTTGTGGTATAGAGTTAAGGGGAAACACATGGGTTGCGTTCCGAATGGCATACTTTCTACTATATAGTATGTAGAAAAAAGATTTAGGATGTCCCGATTCTTGTGGCCAGATTTAGGATGGTTAGAAGTACCCGGATGTCCTACTTCATGCGGCCAAGATTGTTAGTGTTGAAAAGTGCATCCTATTTGGGCGATTCTGACCCACAATCCAGTGCGCACGTGAAGTGACGTAACATCGACGAAGCCTCCATATGAAAACAAACGGGGATGCGACGGATATAAAAGCAAGAGGCAAGATCAAGGGCAAGGCGCAATGTTATGATGAAATAAGAGAGTAAAGTATGTCCCAATAGTATGCCTACTGCATCCTAACTAGATTCTTTTTATCGTCGGATGTAGTATGTAGTATAGAAAAAAGAAAGAGGAGGAGATTCGGAACGCAACCATAATCTATTCTTCCTCCATCTCTCTCACTCTACTGTGCTTAGTTAGGCTACACGTTTGTTTTGCCTCTCAGCTGATATCACCGGTTGCCTTTGAAAGGTTAGAGGCCAACAGGTCAAAGTTGAAATAATTTGATTTTTTTTTTTTTTAACCCTGCGTTCCAAATCACATACTGTTTCTTTTCACTACACTACATGCTAAAGTACAGAAGAGTTTTAGGGCCACAGACAGGAGAGAAAAAAAAATCAGATAAGGAAGATTTTTTTTCATTATGTCGAGAAATGTCAAGAATAAAGACGAATACTCCAAAATGCAATTGGAGTTAGTGGGGCATCTATGTATTTTCAGCATACTACAATTGATCCTAAATCTTTTTCTGGCATACTAAAGGGACGTATGGGGATTGGAATGCAGGGTTATTTTAAATGAACAATTCATTTTTTTTCACTCACTCACTCACACACACACACACACACACTCACACAGACACACACACACACTCACACAGACACAGACACACACTCACACAGACACAGACACACACTCACACAGACACAGACACAGACACACACACACACACACACACACACACACACACACTCACACAGACACACACAGACACACACACACACACACACACACACACAATCTTATAACACCTGAAAAACATTATATCAAATCCAGTTACCATACGGAGACTCGTCAAAATGTTTTAATAGTAAATGTACATTTATGCTCAAATGGATGAAAACAGTTTGGTGAGCTGCCCTTAGTTAATACAAGTCTGACAAGAATCTGGTGCAAAATCACATGTAGACAAAGAATAGAGAGAGAGAGAGAGAGAGAGAGAGAGAGAGAGAGAGAGAGAGAGAGAGAGAGAGAGAGAGAGAGAGAGAGAGAGGGGAGAGAGAGAGAGGGAGAGAGAGAGAGGGAGGGAGAGGGAGAGGGAGGGAGAGAGAGGGAGAGAGAGAGAGGGAGGGAGGGAGAGAGGGAGGGAGAGAGAGAGAGGGAGGGGAGAGAGAGAGAGAGGGAGAGAGAGGGAGAGAGAGAGAGGGAGGGAGAGAAAGACAGAAAGAGAGAGAGAGAGAGAAAGAGAGAGATATATATACAGCTCCGGAAAAAAATAAGAGACCAGTCTGGATTATTCTTCAATCTTCATCTCTACATTACCTATTGAAAATGCTCTTTAATGACAAAAAAAATTAATTGGAATTTGGTAGAAATGTTGTCAGTAGTTTATATTATAAAATCAAAATGTTCATTCTACTCAAACATATGCCTATAGATAGTAAAACGAGAGACACTGAACATTTGGAGGGGTCTCTTCATTTTTTTTCCAGGGCTGTATGTAGACAATTTAATACATCATGTGCATAAAGACAGACCGCTACTGTGTGTGTACTGTTGATAAAAAAAAGTTATCTAAAGGTGGAGTCAGTGATTCTGGAGAACGCTTGTTGTGAAATGTACTTTTTGTCAAAATCAGTGAATATCTCCTCACGATCCGCTACCTGTCTGTACTGTGTGTTCGCAGTAGAAAAACAAAACTGGGTTCAAAACCATATCCTAGGCTTTGTAAACAGGCATGTTGCTAGCTGTGGCCTTTGTTTACATGCCAGTTTACAGAGCCTAGGCTGCGTATTAACCCCAGCTTTTTTTTGCGCACACACAGTACAGACAGGTAGCGGATCATGAGGAGATATTCACTGATTTTGACAAAAAGCGTTCTCCAGAATCACTGACTCCACCTTTAATATGTATTGACCATTTGACATAATTAATAATAGGAAGACATTTTTGACATCACACAGAACCTTGCTATGCATAACATATATAATGTTTAGAAATGAAAATGTACTTAGGACAAGAGGAACATTGAACAAAGTCTATTATTTAAGTTTTTCGGTTTATAAAGATAAATCCTTGGTGCATAAATTATTGTTTTAACTGGAATGTGCATAATTAATAAATATAACAAGAGGAGACAAGATGTATAGTGTAGCTACGTTCAAAGTAGCCTGGTCCTACCAGACCATCGTACTTCATTTAGCCTGGTCCTACCAGACCATCGTACTTCATCTAGCCTGGTCCTACCAGACCATCGTACTTCATTTAGCCTGGTCCTACCAGACCATCGTACTTCATTTAGCCTGGTCCTACCAGACCATCGTACTTCATTTCATTTGTACAGAAGGTCTGGAATCGCTCAATTGACAAACGTTAACTCACTTGAAGGTGGTTGTCTGTTGAAGTTTAAAACTATTGGATCTGCCCAGTGCCACTCTGGATCTGCCAACCAATCGCATAACGTTTGGTCGTGACGTATGTCATGTGCCGGCTTCTGACTACAACTCAAACTGCCGCACGACCTCAACCTCATTGTTCTCAGCCACTCCCTCTGTTCGCTGATTGGACAGGCAAAAATCCGGCTGAGAAGAACCCTTGAATATACCATAGACCCAGACTGACTACTGAAGGGAAATGACAATTGAGCGGAAGTAGGTAGGCGGGCGGTGCCAGGCTAGTTTCACAGTACAAAATGAATGGTTATGAATACCATCAGTATGTGTTTGATGATAGACACCTTAAGGTTACATCGCAGCCCAGAATAAACATTACATTTGGATGTTCAGTTGCATAATATTATCCCGTAAAGCGTTTCACTTATAGTGCATAATATACAGACGTAGTATATATATATACAAGGCCCAAAACTACACACAATTTAGCCTTGTTTTCCCATTACAGAGGACCTGAGCTGATATTAAAAAAATTAGAACTTCATATGTTGGTGCAGGAAAAAAAAACTAGAAAACTACGGTGGCCCTCAGAGACCAAAACACTGCAACTTAAAAGGTGGAGTCAGTGATTCTGGAGAACGCTTGATGTCCAAATCAGTGAATATCTCCTCATGATCCGCTACCTGTTTTACAATCTGATGTTAATACACAGCCTAGGCTCTGTAAACTGGTATGTAAACAAAGGGAGACCAGCATAGCTAGCAACAAGCCCCTTTACAGAGCCTAGGCTGTGTATTAACACTGGATTATTTTAAGGAGCCACACAGTACAGACAGGTAGCGGATCGTGAGGAGATATTCACTGACTTTGACAAAAAAATTATTTTGACAACAAGCGTTCTCCAGAATCACTGACTGCACCTTTAAGTTGCAGTGCATTGAACTCTAAGGGCCACCGTAGAAAAAAAACAAAACAAGAATTGCATGTATTTGATAACAGACACATTGGTTGCCTCCAATTATTTCAGTTTGTAGCAAGATGCAGTTTCTTCTTCTTTGACATCTTAAAAGGTAGAGGAGTCTTCTGAAATCCCAATAGGAGACCAGAGTGCATTTCCACCCCAAAGCAAAACCCCTTATCAGCAGCAAACCGCCCACTGTATTGATGTACTTAGGTCCGGGTATTTCTTCCAAGCATTTCTTCGATCCTCTGGAGTCCACGTTGGTTTGTGAGTCATTTCTGCTCAGTTAAAGGTTCAATATGTTTTCACAGGAGCTATATGGTGGGTGGGTGGGTGGGCGTGTGGTTGTGTGCGTGTGCGTGTGTGTGTGTGTACATGCTATAGGTGAGTGCATGTACCTGCAATTGTACATGCACCCACTCACTCTCTCTCTCTCTCTCTCTCACACACACACACACACACACACACACACACACACACACACACACACACACACACTTCTAAACCAAAAGCTGTGTTGGGAGAAAAATACATTCTCGTTGTCAATATGTTTGTTCTACTGGCTCATTAGGAAACAAACACACACACACACACACACACACACACACACACACACACACACACACACACACACACACACACACACACACACACACACACACACACACACACAAAGGAACAAAAGGAACAACATGTTGATCAAGTTTTCCGTGACCATTCGTAACATTGTTCCATGTTTTGGCAGCCCGTTCGGTGCATTTCCTTCTCGTTCCAAAACCACAATCGAAGGCCGTCCCAAACCCACATATTATTGTTTTACCATTTTACAATCCGTCCCTTTGTGTAGTCCAAAAAGTCGGAAAAAATTCTCCTTGGGATATGTGTTTTTTTTGGGACTCCATTTTGGGGGGCGTCCCATTTCCAAGATATGTTTTTTTGGACAATGTATGTTTTTTTTTTCTTTTTTCTTTTTTCTTCTGGGGTGCGTTCCAACTCATACGCAGGTCCCTTGGTGGTGCACGGTGTGTTTGCGATGCTTCAGTCCCCCTCTGTCTTTGAAGTCCGTGGCACGATGTTGGGATGTGTCCACCAGAGCGCTGGCTATGGCAATGCCTAGAGGACACACACATACAGAGATACACACAGAGAGATACACACACACACACACACACACACACACACACACACACACACACACACATATACACAGACAGAGAGAAAGAGAGAGACACAGAGAGAGAGAGAGAGAGAGAGAGAGAGAGAGAGAGAGAGAGAGAGAGAGAGAGAGAGAGAGAGAGAGAGAGAGAGAGAAAGAAAGAGAGAGACACACACACAAACACACACACACACACACACACACACACACACACACACACACACACACACACACACACAGAGAGTTAGCAGGAGAATTATGTAACTGGTGTTCTTTTAGATGTAGTTCCCTCAAAGCACTGGATAGTTTTTTTGATTGTATAACATGCAGCCATTCGAGTTGAAGCAAAGGTCAATCCATTAAGTTGATATATACAGTATCTCACAAAAGTGAGTACACCCCTCACATTTCTTCACATTTTTCTTTATATCTTTCCATGGGACAACACTGAATAAATGACACTTTAATACAATGTAAAGTAGTCAGTGTACAGCTTGTATAACAGTGAAAATTTACTGTCCCCTCAAAATAACTCGACACACAACCATTAATGTCTAAACTGCTGGCAACAAAAGTGAGTACACCCCTTGGAAAAAATTTACAAATTGGGCCCAAAGTGTAAATATTTTGTGTGGCCACCATTATTTTCCAGCACTGCCTTAACCTTCTTGGGCATGTAGTTCACTAGAGCTTCACAGGTTGCAACTGGAACCCTCTTCCACCCATTTATGACAGCATCACAGAGCTGGTGGATATTAAAGACCTTGCGTTCCTCCACCTTCCATTTGAGGATGCCCCAAAGATGCTCAATAGGGTTTAGGTCTGGAGACATGCTTGGCCAGGCCATAACCTTTACCCTCAGCTTTTTTAGCAAGCCACTGGTCGTCTTGGAGGTGTGTTTGGGGTCGTTATCATGTTGCAATACCACCCTGCGGCCCAGTTTACGAAGGTTGAGTGCACATGGTCAGCGTCGTACACAGAGGTTGGCTTTGGAAAATAGACGTATGAGTGCTGCCAGCATTGCTGAAGGGCTTGAAGGGGTGGGGGGTCAACCTGTCAGTGCTCAGACCATACGCCGCACTCTGCATCATACTGGTCTGCATGGTTGTCATCCCAGAAGGAAGCCTATTCTAAAGATGATGCACAAGAAACCCCACAAAAAGTTTGCTGAAGACAAACAGACTACGGACATGGATTACTGCAACCATGTCCTGTGGTCTGATGAGACCAAAATACATTTATTTGGTTCAGATGGTGTTAAGAGTGTGGAGCGGCAACCAGGTGAGGAGTACAAAGACAAGTGTGTCTTGCCTAGAGTCAAGCATGGTGGTTGGAGTGTCATGGTCTGGGGCTGCATGAGTGCTGCCAGCACTGGGGATCTACAGTTCATTGAATTCTAACATGTACTGTGACATACTGAAGCAGAGCATGATCCCCTCCCTTCATAAACTGGGCCGCAGGGCAGTACTGCAACATGATAACGACCCCAAACACCCCTCCGAACGACCACTGGCTTGTTAAAGAAGCTGAGGGTAAAGGTTATGGACTGGCCAAGCATGTCTCCAGTCTTAAACCCTATTGAGCATCTTTGGGGCATCCTAAAACGGGAGATGGAGGAGCGCAAGGACTCTAATATCCACCAGCTCCTTGATGTCGTCATGAATGGGTAGAAGAGGGTTCCAGTTGCAACCTGTGAAGCTCTAGTGAACTACATGCCCAAGAGGGTTAAGGCAGTGCTAGAAAATAATGATGGCAAAACAAAATATTGACACTTTGGGCCCAATTTGGACATTTTTTCTTAGGGGTGTACTCACTTTTGTTGCCAGCAGTTTAGACATTAATGGCTGTGTGTCGAGTTATTTTGAGGGGACAGTAAATTTACACTGTTATACAAGCTGTACACTGACTACTTGACATTGTATCAAAGTGTCATTTATTCAGTGTTGTCGCATGGAAAGATATAATGAAATATTTGAAGAAATGTTAGGGGTGTACTCACTTTTGTGAGATACTGTATGACTTAGTTATGGCTAAACAATGACCGATTATGCTATAGTTATGCAATTAACAGATACATATGCATTCAATATTCTTCTAAAATTCAGATTTAATCACTTGATATGTCCCCATCATATCAAAAATGTAAGTTTATTGCCCAACAAAAATGGCTTGTCAACAGACCCAGAGATGCCAACACTGAACCATATGTTATTTCTCTATGCTATTCTTGTGTTCTATTTTATTTTCCTTTATTTAACCTGGAAAGATCAGTTGAGGGGGGGTGACCCTCTTCTACAATGACGTCGAGTCAATTACAGACACACAATATACGATGAGAATACACAACACGCTGACAAAGAGACAACAACAATTCAAACATTCAGATCAGTTGAATACAGCAGAATGTTAGGAAAAATAAACGCTAATTTGTGATATTATGCCCCCCCATTAATATGCATCTACTCTTTTATAATCAATTGATATATTCTTTATATTCTTTACATTTGACTTTAAGAAATGATTCACTTCAGTCTCAGTTTGGAGGCTGAGCAATAAAAACTGAAGCTGATCTCCCATGAGATAAGATACATTCCTAAGGTAGAGGTTCTGTTAGAACAAAGGGCCTTTTGGCCAAGCGCGTCTTAGAGGCTGCTCCGGGCCGGGGGAGGAAAACTTCATGATCTCTGGTTTCGGACAAGAGGAGGACCCTGAAATCTGCCTGACAACAACATTCGACCAATCAGTAGACAATATAATACTCTGATGTAGAGAAGGACTTCACTTCTTCCTGCTTTTCTGTCCTGTCAACCTGGATTTTTACACCTTTGTCCATAGTCATTTTTCCTTCATAAGTAGGCATTTTTACACGTACCTTTCAAGAACAATAGCCTGATTAAAACAGTTACAAGGGGAGTGGGGCTGATTCAAAATAATAACTTTAAATTGGTTAATAGATATAGGTGTATTTATTTTAATCTTATGTTGTAGGCTGTTCCAGGAGTCAGGGGCACTGTGGCTAAAAGCAGGTTTACCAAGGTCAGACCGGGCGTATGGAACATAAAACATGAGCATATACGGTATAGATTTATGTTTTCTTCCACTAAACTGTAATATGGCTTTTTATCATGATGTACATATGTATTTCTATGATTTCACTTTAGGATGCCAATGAACAACAAACCAAAGGACTGCAACTTTTAGCATCAACATTTTTTTCTGGAATGTTAATTAAAGGTGCAGTGTGTAATATGACATCATCAAGAAAGTTCTACAAAGTTCTAGAATGCAACGCTCCCTGGGTAACCCCAACCCTTTTGAATAATAACAGAAGCTACAGTGGCCTTCAAGGACAAGAACAATTCTAAATTTTAAACAATGCACCTGATGACATTCCAACTATGACACTTTCAAGATGGCGGCACTAGGCCTTGGTCCAAGATATGCAGAAATATGGACATATATGAGACCCTTTCTAAGGGGAAAAAAAAAATAATTCAAAACATTTTTCTCAGCTATTATGCACTAAATTAAATGTACTTATGGATATTATAATTAATTTCTACAAAATCTGCTAGGAAATAAAACCCAAAATTCTACACACTGCAGCTTTAATGTACAATGTCCCTTTATCAATATAAAGAATTTAATTGGAATTTGATTTCTGAATTGTCCTTTGATGGAAAAATCAGTTTCTCCTCATAATTGTCTTTTGATGTGAATGAATTGTGGCTTGTAAACAAGTTTGGAACTACCAAAGAAAGTTTACCTGG
>CASHTC010000678.1:0-2500 GCA_949357725.1 Hyperoplus immaculatus | reverse complement strand
GTCTCCATTTGCAAAATTAAATTGGTCAAAAGTAATCAAATTAAGCTCCAGGTGAGTGCAGGCGCTCATTTGCCGCTGTGGAGACCGGCTGCGTTAATTTGATTGTTTTGTCAGGTGAGGTGATGCGTCATTAACCCCCCATCAAACACACACACACACACACACACACACACACACACACACACACACACACACACACACACACACACACACACACACACACACACACACACACACACACACACACACACACACACACACACACACACACCTCCTGATAGACTAATGGAGTCATTAACAAGAGACAAAATTCCCCAGGAACAAATATCGGAACAGTTTCTTCAAAACAATAAGAAATATTTCACATGTCATAAGTAAGAACATGTCGGTTGAAACTTCACTTCTTACGTCCAGGTTTTTTTCTTAGCAGTAGAATCAACAAGTGAAACATGTCAGAAAAATAGATTTGATTATAATCAACTAACAATCAACAAATTGTGATCTAAATGTTCCTTATTCCTTACTGTATGCAATGCAGGACAGGGAATACAGACAGGAGACATTCTTCATGTAGGAGAGAAATGCCCTTGAGAGAGAGGAGTTTATTCCCAGCAGAAGGGATAATTCTGTAGCAGTCAACACAAAGGACTTACTTGTTCATCTAACTGAACTCATAGATAGATACAATACATCCGGGGGCGATTGTGGCTCAGTTGGTAGAGCGGGTCGGCCAATGATCAAAAGGGTTGGAGGTTCGATCCCCGCCCTGCCACCTGTGTCATAGTTGTTGTGTCCTTGGGCAAGACACTTCACCCACCTTGCCTCGTGTGAATGTCGATAGTTAGCCTGCTGCTATCGGTGTATGAATGTGTGTGTGAATGGTAACGTGGGAAAGGAAAACAGGTCTCCCTTGCTAAAGAGTCTCCGGACTCAATGGGATTTACCTGTAGAAATAAAGGTTAAAAAAACCAAATAAAAAAAAAAACCCGAAGGACGCAAGAAAGCAGACAACCTATCACAAGGGACGTCTAATGTAATAACTGAACACATATAGGTCATTCAAATTCCAGTTAAAGAAATGGCTCATTGATAACCAGAGCTGTCTACATTACCATTAACCTGTTCATGCCATTGTCTGCTGTTGTCTGATTGCTGCTCTGCTGTGTTTGTATTGTATATTTTAGCTTAATAGTACTTTTTACTTTACTTACTTTTTAATAGTACGTTTTACTGTAGGCATGTTGTGTTATGTAAATGTGTAACTTTATTTTCTCTTAGGGTGACTTTTCCCATCGGTCTAGGGACTGCAGATGAAAAATAGCCTTCTGGCTAATTCTGGCATATTGACAGAAATGTTTGATAATATGCACTGTCCCTGTATAAAATAAATAAATAAATAAACTGCAGGAGCATCGGTAACCACGCTCACTCTCACTCTCTCTCTGAACTTTGATGTGATCACGTCAACTTGCCTTGTCATTTTACACAAATAAATGACCCAGGGACAAAGACTGCAAATTAGCTGAAGCTAGACGTCTTATATGCATCACATTTTCCCATTTTTTTGTGGCAATGTTGTATGTATTGTCCCTGTCAAATAAACATTAAAATAAAAATAAAAAAAATAAATACTGAGGCCTGGATACCGAATTTTACACCTTTTTCTATGGCATAAATTCCTTCATACATAAGGCTAAAGAACACAGTTAATTATAGTTATTACTTGGGCTCTTTCTGAGGATGTTCATCGTGTCTCAATGGGATTTACCTGTATAAATAAAAGGTTACAATAACTTTGAAAAAAATTAAACAATTTACATTTTAATTTACATTTTTTTTCATGTCCCCTCCATTGATTCTGTGCCAGACAGCAAGACATTGATATTCATATATTTATGGATCTGGCCGGCCCTGATTTCACGTTTTAAAAAGACCAGCAAACATGACACACACACCAACTAGGGGCTGCTTTGATGTGATGTGTACAAACACACACACACACACGATTCAGGTTTGATCCGGTCTAACTAGAAGCCCTTTCATCAATAAACATGTGTGTGTTTGGTGAGGCCTTTGCTTTAGCCTTTCTTTGAAGTATGCGGGATGGAAAATGTCTCCAAATGACCTGGAATTTAGATTAAATAAACACACACACACACACACACACACACACACACACACACACACACACACACACACACACACACACACACACACACACACACACACACACACACACACACACAGAAAAGAGAAATAAATGACAGAGGACAATTGAAAGCCACTGGTACATTTTGAGATGTTTGTCCATTTTGCTTCCATGACATGTCTTCTTTCATACACTGTTAAGGTCCATGCGAGCTTTTTGATTTGATTTACATGCGCAATACAAAAGCTGTTCTATAATGAGTGTCCTCATTTGAAAACCAAGAATACAACTGTCTGTCTGTCTGTGTGTCTGTCTATCTATCTATCTATCTATCTATCTATCTATCTATCT
>CASHTC010000677.1:17500-20000 GCA_949357725.1 Hyperoplus immaculatus | reverse complement strand
ACAGTTCATTCTGGTCTGGCCTGGCTCCGCCCCCTACCTACTTCCGCTCGGTCTGGGTCCAAGGGATATTAGTGAATTTTCTCCGGTAGATATTTTACCGGTCCAATCAGCGAACAGAGGGAGTGGCTGAGAACAATTATGTTGAGTCTCAGTTGTAGTCAGAAGCCGGCTCATGACATACGTGACGACCAAACGTTTTGTGATTGGTTGGCTGATCCAGAGTGGCACTGGGCAGATCCAATAGTTTTAAACTTCAACAGACACCCGCCTCCAAGTGAGTTAACGTTTGTCAATTGAGCGATTCCAGACCTTCTGTACAAATGAAATGAAGTACGATGGTCTGGTAGGAACGGGCTATGGTCTGGTGGGACCAGGCTATGGTCTGGTGGGACCAGGCTATGGTCTGGTGGGACCAGGCTAGCAGCTGACGACATCACATGGAACACTGTCTCAATAACATGAGCTGAAAATATGACGTGAAGCTGTGTTGCTAAAGTCTATCATGTTAACATTGACACTGTGTGTGTGTGTGTGTGTGTGTGTGTGTGTAGTAGTAGAGTGACTACTATAGTGACTACTGTGACCGCTCAGAAATCTCTACACAGACTGAAGTCTTCCAGGATTGTAAACTGGAAGAGTTTGTCCCATGGAGGTTAGTACACACACACTCTCTCACACAGACACACACACAGCCACACACACATACACACAGACATTCACACACTCACACAGACACACACATGTTTAACCCCTGGTTCTCTTCTCTCAGAGTGTGTGGACCAGTTGAAGATGACAGACAGACAGACAGACAGACAGACAGACAGACAGACTAACCCCTGTTTCTCTCTCAGAGTGTATGGACCAGTTGAAGGTGACAGACAGACGGACAGTAACCCCTGTCTCTCTCTCAGAGTGTGTGGACCAGCTGAAGGTGAAGGTTCGTCCTGAGCTGACAGACAGACAGACAGACAGACAGACAGACAGACAGACAGACAGACTAACCCCTGTCTCTCTCTCAGAGTGTGTGGACCAGCTGAAGGTGACAGACAGACAGACTGACTAACCCCTGTCTCTCTCTCAGAGTGTGTGGACCAGCTGAAGGTGAAGGTTCGTCCTGAGCTGACAGACAGACAGACAGACAGACAGACAGACAGACAGACTAACCCCTGTTTCTCTCTCAGAGTGTGTGGACCAGCTGAAGGTGACAGACAGACAGACTGACTAACCCCTGTCTCTCTCTCAGAGTGTGTGGACCAGCTGAAGGTGAAGGTTCGTCCTGAGCTGACAGACAGACAGACAGACAGACAGACAGACAGACTAACCCCTGTCTCTCTCTCAGAGTGTGTGGACCAGCTGAAGGTGACAGACAGACAGACTGACTAACCCCTGTCTCTCTCTCAGAGTGTGTGGACCAGCTGAAGGTGAAGGTTCGTCCTGAGCTGACAGACAGACAGACAGACAGACAGACAGACAGACTAACCCCTGTCTCTCTCTCAGAGTGTGTGGACCAGCTGAAGGTGACAGACAGACAGACTGACTAACCCCTGTCTCTCTCTCAGAGTGTGTGGACCAGTTGAAGGTGACAGACAGACAGACAGACTAACCCCTGTCTCTCTCTCTCTCAGAGTGTGTGGACCAGTTGAAGCTGAAGGTTCTCCCTGAGTTGACAGACAGACTGCGCCGATGCCAAAGGCTTCTGAACGAGAGCGTGGAGCCTAGCAACAGTCCCCATGACGACCAGCAGACCTTCCTGTTGACGGACATCTTCCCCGACGACTCACAGAACGACTTCCTGGAGCTGGACAACAGCCAATCCAAAGGCCGGCGCTGAAACAAGCCCCGCCCTCAAATCCCCTTATGCTTTCCCTGCTATTTAGTATAGGGCTGTAAAGTGTGTGTGTGTGTGTGTGTGTGTGTGTGTGTGTGTGTGTGTGTGTGTGTGTGTCACCACCGGATGTAGTAGGACATCTGGGTATTTTTCAGCATGCTGCATCTGACATCATGTATTGGGACAAACTAAATCTGTTCCTACCAGACTAAATAGCAGGGAAGGAGGGGACTGGAACACACACACACACACACACACACACACACACACACACACACACACACACACACACACACACACACACACACACACAGGGAAGAATGCCCCTGTTGTATGAATACTGCTTTAAACTATAATACTATAAACTTTGTGTTACTATATCGACTTCCATTTATTACAGTGAAAAAAAAGAGAATGAGATTTTCAACCAAACTTTTTTTGGACTTTTAATGTGAAGTTTCTGATGGTTTCCTCTTTTATTTTGTAATGAAAAATCTGTTTTACGACGTGTTGAGAGACAGATCATTATTATTATTGATCAACAACATGAGAAAATAAAATTAGATTAAAAAAAGAAACTGTCTCTGTGTGTCTCTCTCTCTGTCTGTCTGTCTCTCTCTCTCTCTGTCTGTCTGTGTGTCTCTCTCTCTCTGTCTGTCTCTCTCTCTCTGT
>CASHTC010000677.1:5000-10000 GCA_949357725.1 Hyperoplus immaculatus | reverse complement strand
TGTCTGTCTGTCTGTGACTCGCATATCTCTCTGAGTTTTAGTCAGATCGACCTGAGCTAACTGTATTAGGTTAAAACAACCTGTTATAAAGGCTACTATCTGTGAAAACAACCTATACTTCAAAACAATACTACTGTAGCCTACTAACATTACACACACACACACACACACACATCACCGCAGCCTACTGTAGGCATGCAACAACCATAGATAGTATATAAAACAACAGGTAACATGATCCCAGCCTGGGCACTGAATATCCAGTGTTATTACACAGCCCAGGCTCTGTAAACTGGTATGTAATCAAAGGGGTCCACGGTAGTTAGCAACATGCCAGTTTACAGAGCCTAGGCTGTGTATTAACACTGGATTTATTTTTCAGCTCACACACAGTACAGACAGGTAGTGGATCATGAGGAGATATTCACTGATTTAGACAGAAAGTGATTTAGACAACAAGCGTTCTCCAGAATCACTGACTGCACCTTTAACACCTTTAACACATCCTAGACTCTGTGAACTGCTTTAATTAAACGTTTCATTTGGTCCAGTGTTAATCTGGATCACTGAGCTGCGGCTTTACGGCCGTATGTTGTTCACGTGTTTTACTGACAGACTGTAAGTAAATCTGCAGATTATCACAGACTGTGTGTGTGTGTGTGTGTGTGTGTGTGTGTGTGTGTGTGTGTGTGTGTGTGTGTGTGTGTGTGTGTGTGTGTGTGTGTCAGCAGATGGTCTATCTCTCTCTCACTGTGTCGTGATGATTTGAACATACGATGATTCTTTACACAGAAGAAGAAGGAGCTGGAACACTTTGAGGTAAATCATAACTTTATTGAATAGACATTAACATTAACACAATGGGACAGGTTAAATGAATACATATTAACATTAACACAATGGGACAGGTTAAATGAATACATATTGACATTAACACAATGGGACAGTGGTTAAATGAATGTGTAGGTTGAGAGAGGAAAGGTTGAATCCTATCATCCTCATGTGTGTGAGTTTGTCTTTGAAGTGCTGGAAAAGGGCTAGAACTTTACTCTAAAAATATTGTACGGACTCTGTGTGTGTGTGTGTGTGTGTGTGTGTGTGTGTGTGTGTGTGTGTGTGTGTGTGTGTGTATAACTTATTGTTAACGTTAACACAATGGGACAGTGGTTAAATGAATGTGTCTGTGTAAAACCTGTGTGTGTGTGTGTGTGTGTGTGTGTAAAACCTATAGTTTGTTTAGTTCATATTTGGGATGTGAGTCATATTAAAAGTGTTATGATCTAGATGTGAGATAATTGTTAAGGGATGTGGCTTAGGAGCTTTGTTTGAGTTAACACACACACACACAGGTAATATACACACACACACACATTGTTTGAGTCAATACATTTATATCAGACATTAGAACAACACAAAGACAAAATGAAAAGCAAAACTTTTTATTTCTTGATACAAATTATTTCACACATTTAATAAGAAAATAAAAAGTACATATATTGCATTAACCATTAATACACACACACACACACACACAGGTAATATACACACACACACACACATACACACACACACACACACACACACACAGGTAATACACACACACACACAGGTAATATACACACACACACACACACACACACACACACACACACACAGGTAATACACACACACACACACACACAGGTAATACACACACACACACACACACACACAGGTAATATACACACACACACACACACACACACACACACACACACACAGGTAATATACACACACACACACACAGGTAATACACACACACACACACACACACACACAAACACACCGATAATCACTGGTAGTGGATATGACATAGCACTCTGAGGTCAATAATGTTTAGGATAGAAATCAAACTGAAGCTTTTAGATGTTCTATATGAAGAGATGAGAGTGAACTGGACCAGATAAACTAAACATGAATGATTGGTCTTTTAGCCCGAATGGTTTTTGTCCTGGGTACATTTAGGGAGTATTCACACTGGGAAGGTCCGCTAGTTCACTTGCTTTGGTCCAGACCAAATAGAGTTTAGATTTTTTTCTTTTGGTGTGGTCCACTTTCATATTGCCCCTTTTGCAAGTGAACCAGCATTACGAAGCAAAACCACACGTGATCTGAGGTCATTCATTCATTGGACAGACATTCTGGGGTGGAGAGAAACAGGAAGCACGAAGGGAAAACTGCGAAATATATAACTGATACGATATGGGGTTAAAAATAATAAATGAATAAATAAATAGGACTACATCTAGCCTATAAATAAAATAAAGAAACATAACATTATTGTTGTTTCATATGGTTAAATATGTAGGCCTGTGTCAATGTGTGGCTTGTAGCCTACGATGTGAAACATAATATTTACTGTATTTTTGCTGCTGGACGTGCGGCTCGCGAGGAATAGGCTCAAGCTGACACACAGCTGATATAGCCGTGTGTCAGCTGGGTGTCAGTTCGGCGCGGCTCAGCTCCAAACTGACACGGGGATAGTATTGACGGTCCCGTTGGAAAGCAAAATAAAAACACACACTTCATACAAAGCGCAGCGTGAACCTGTTGTCACTGTGTGATGGAGACGCTCCCCTCTCCTTCATCTGGTCGCTGAACACATCAGCATGTTTACGCGTCCTGTCTATCAAATGTAATATATTCGCTCGGGGCTCCCGGTCAAACCACAACTAATCTTCCTAACAATGGCGACAACAACACTTTCCCATAATGTGTAGCTGACGGTGATTTATTAAAAAAGAAAAGGCACAGTGCTTCCTGCAATTGGGTCGGATCGAGTCCGGACAAATTCACACCACAAACGAACTGCAGCAGAGTGCGTTTAGAAGCGCATCGAGACCACCTCTTCAGCTGGGTCTCGGAGCGCTTGTTTGGTCCGCCCCCGAGTGCGATTGTTGTATTCACACCTGTCTGAAAGATGCGCACCGAAGGCGGAAGTGCACCTGAGTTCGTTTCAACCGAACTAAACACGGCATGTGTGAATACACCCTTAGAAATATAAAAGCTTTTTAGTTCATAGTTGGGAAAGGCACATTAAACGTAGACAGACAGTGTTGGCTATAGAGCATTCTGCAGGGTGGAGGCTGGAGGCAGGGTGGAGGCTGTAGGCAGGAGGCAGGGTGGAGGCTATAGAGCATTCTGCAGGGTGGAGGCTGTAGGCAGGAGGCAGGGTGGAGGCTATAGGCAGGAGGCAGGGTGGAGGCTGTAGACAGGAGGCAGGGTGGAGGCTATAGGCAGGAGGCAGGGTGGAGGCTGTAGGCAGGAGGCAGGGTGGAGGCTGTAGGCAGGAGGCAGGGTGGAGGCTGTAGACAGGAGGCAGGGTGGAGGCTGTAGGCAGGAGGCAGGGTGGAGGCTATAGGCAGGAGGCAGGGTGGAGGCTGTAGGCAGGGTGGAGGCTGTAGACAGGAGGCAGGGTGGAGGCTATAGGCAGGAGGCAGGGTGGAGGCTGTAGGCAGGAGGCAGGGTGGAGGCTGTAGACAGGAGGCAGGGTGGAGGCTGTAGACAGGAGGCAGGGTGGAGGCTGTAGACAGGAGGCAGGGTGGAGGCTGTAGACAGGAGGCAGGGTGGAGGCTATAGGCAGGAGGCAGGGTGGAGGCTGTAGACAGGAGGCAGGGTGGAGGCTGTAGACAGGAGGCAGGGTGGAGGCTATAGGCAGGAGGCAGGGTGGAGGCTGTAGACAGGAGGCAGGGTGGAGGCAGGAGGCAGGGTGGAGGCTGTAGGCAGGAGGCAGGGTGGAGGCTGGAGGCAGGAGGCAGGGTGGAGGCTGTAGGCAGGAGGCAGGGTGGAGGCTATAGGCAGGAGGCAGGGTGGAGGCTATAGGCAGGAGGCAGGGTGGAGGCTATAGGCAGGAGGCAGGGTGGAGGCTGTAGGCAGGAGGCAGGGTGGAGGCTGTAGAGCATTCTGCAGGGTGGAGGCTGTAGACAGGAGGCAGGGTGGAGGCTGTAGGTAGGAGGCAGGGTGGAGGCTGTAGACAGGAGGCAGGGTGGAGGCTGTAGACAGGAGGCAGGGTGGAGGCTGTAGGCAGGAGGCAGGGTGGAGGCTGTAGACAGGAGGCAGGGTGTATTCTGCTAAACAACTGATTTGAACTTTCATGAATGATATTGGTCTTAACTTTTCCTGTTCTTTGGGTTGTGAGAGGAAAACAAGATGTGAGCTATAGGTTGAATTCTATCATCCACATGTGTTTGTCTTGGGTTACATTTTTTTTTTATCTTGGAAGTGTGTGTGTGTGTGTGTGTGTGTGTGTGTGTGTGTGTGTGTGTGTGTGTGTGTGTGTGTGTGTGTGTGTGTTAGTGTGTTAAAGTTAAAGTGACTTGTCTGCATTGCGTAGAGATGTAAGGTGTGTCGGGATGAAGCTCATTTTCCTTGTGAACTGAAACTTGCGACTCAGGTGCTAAGTGCTTTTCATTAGCTTAATGGAGTTTTTCAGGTTTGAGCTGTGTGTGTGTGTGTGTGTGTGTGTGTGTGTGTGTGTGTGTGTGTGTGTGTGTGTGTGTGTGTGTGTGTGTGTGTGTGTGAGTGTGTGTGTGTGTGTGTGTGTGTGTGTGTGTGTGTGTGTGTGTGCGTGCGTGTGTGTGCGTGTGTGCGTGCGTGTGTGTGTGTGTGTGTGTGTGTGTTAAGCCTGGGTGAGATCAGACAAAGTGGAGCTGACTTATCAGGTCAGAACACCTGCTCCACAGTCTGGCTCTAAGGAATAGTTTACTTTTAATTTAGAAAAGTTTATTTGTACATAATATATATAGGGGAGAACGGGGTAATCTGAGCCACTTTTTACATTTGCTCCCCTCTTAGCGAGCTAAAATGATTTATCACTCAAATGTACACATTTCCCATTAATTCAGGGTGTTTCCTAGAAATGGGCATTAGCATAATTTTTTCAAGACAAAGGGCAGTGAAAATATGATTGTTTTAAAAAAAAGTTGTCATGTGGCTCACTTTACCCCAGCTGTGGGGTAAAC
>CASHTC010000674.1:0-14426 GCA_949357725.1 Hyperoplus immaculatus | reverse complement strand
ATATGAGACCCTTTCTAAGGGAAAAAATAATAATTCCAAACTTTTTTTTCAGCTATCATGCACTAAATTAAATGTACTTATGGATATCATAATTACTTTCTACAAAATCAGCTAGGAAATAAAACCCAAAATTCTACACACTGCAGATTTAAAGGGCAGTCGGCATAACACAAAAATCAAATCAGCATCAGCAACATTTACCTGCTGCTGGCCGCATTGATTGCTCTAATGGATGCAGGGACAAAAGAATACTAGTATTTATTTGTAGTGATCTTAGGGACACACAGACGAAGGCCAGATGCCAACAACATTTAATCTGAGTTGAGTGGATGGGTATTGTCTCGTCGAATGGGAAAAGCTTTCTTGAGCAGCCGTCTGCTGTAAAAAGGATCGAGGCTCTCTAACTGGATGCCAGTCATTTTAGCAGCAGTTTTAGCAATTTTCCTGAGAGAATGTTTATCCTTGATAGTGAGGTTAACGTACCAGCAGATGACAGAGAAGGAGATGACATATTTCAACAGGCTTTTGTCAACATTGAATCTAGCTAATTTCCTAAAACAGTAAAGGCGTTGCTGGCCCTTCTTGCACAGCATTCTAGAACTTTTTTTTTTTTTTTTTTAAAGATATTTTTTTGGCATTTTTATGCTTTTATTCATAGTGTAGAGACAGAGTTGAAATGGGGCAGAGAGGGGAGTGACATGCAGAGAACGACCGCGGGCTGGAATCGAACCCGGGTCCGCTGCTGGCTGAGACCCATGGGGGGGGGACGCCCTACCAACTGAGCTAAGGGCGCACCCAACTTTCTAGGACTTTGATCTGTTGGTTAAAAGTCAAGTATCCAGCCCACCAGACAAGGATCTGAGCTAAAGGTGTTAATTGGTTTCTCGGCGAGAGCATGGGGCTGGATCGCGTTTAAAGCAGAGGAGAAATCAACAAAAAGTAGCCTGGCGCGCTTCTTACTGCCCTTACAGTTTTTTTTCGATCGCTAAACCACAGTGGGCACAACTGGAACGACAAGTGCAAAACTCTAACAACACTATGCAGAGCAGCGGTTCATTCGGACCAAACTCTAGCTCGTTTTTCATTGATTAAACACAATTTTCAAAACTTTACACCTGCACAACACTGTGGATTTCCAGCACTTTGTTCAAATGCTAACACACTGCTGCCACAACTGTAAACCACTCATTCAAAACAGAATGAATGCCTTTCAAACACTGCGGATTGCAATTTCAACTGAAACACTAAGATGTCTTGTTTTAGACTTGTTAGTGAACATATATACAGTATAAAGGGAAAGCTCAAAAATATATATTTTTTGGGAAATGGACCAAGGAAGACAGGTTGTTGTAGGGAGAAGAGTGGCAGTGAGAGTGTGGATGTGTGGAGGAAGACCTAGAAGACATAGAGCTGTAATGTCTGATGAAATACAGTAAGGGCAACACTGATAGACCCTGTTGTGAATCATGGTCTCACATTGAGAGAGGCAGAGTTGAGAGTGCAACCCAAACTGCAAAAATCTAAAGTTGCATCTGTAATACGAATTTTCCAGCAAACAAACAGCTTAGAGTTGCCTTTCCTTACAGTAAATGACAACATTACAGGAACTGATTTCTGGATTACAAATATAGAATATTTACACAGATAAATACTACATTTGGAAATGTTTTCAATAAAATATACAAAATGTGTATCTATTGAAGCAAACTTCTGATTTTCATTTATTTTTGTTTTCCTAAAAAAACTGGTATGTTATAAAATAAATAATTTTATGTGAAAGAATTTCACCCTTTCATCTAATAAAATATTATGTAATTTGTGTGAAATAACTCAAATTATTCAAACTGTAAAGATCAAAAGTTTGTAATTTGAGTATTGGGGTTTGATGCTAGTGTTTGTACTCTGAGCAGGTTCTGAGTGACAGTGTGTGTTATCTCAATGAGGCTGGTTCAAAGTGTTTGTACTCTGAGCAGGTTCTGAGTGACAGTGTGTGTTATCTCAATGAGGCTGGTTCAAAGTGTTTGTACTCTGAGCAGGTTCTGAGTGACAGTGTGTGTTATCTCAATGAGGCTGGTTCATAGTGTTTGCTGCACTGAACCTGTTTTGCAGGTGAAGTGAACTGTTCAGCTCCAGTGACTGTTGGTAGTGCAGACTGTAGTTCGAGTTTTGCACATTGAGCTACAGTTGTGCCCACTGTGGGTTAGCGATCGAAAAAAACTGTATGCTGTTTAAAAAGTAGATAGAGAGTCCTGGACGCCTCTTCCCTCCCTGTGAGCAAACTGAAAAGGGTCTAGGAGGCTCTCGGTTTTTTGCTACGAGCTCTGACTTGACAAGTTTCTCGAACTGCTTCATGACCAGGGAAGTAAGGGCTATACGGGTCTGAAATCCTTAAGTGATTTTGGCTTGTTGCACTTGGCAATGGGTACACACACACACACACACGCACACACAAACTGTACATTTTTCTCTGCATAGACACACACACACACACACACACACACACACACACACACACACACACAAACTGTACATTTCTCTCTGCATTGACACACACACACACACACACACACAAAGCCTGGGTGCCGGCCCCCTGTCTGGACTGTCTTTGGCTCTGTTGAGTGCAGCAGGACAGTGGGCCTTTGTCCATATGTCCCCCCCCCCCACCCCCTCCTCTCTTTACCAGGCCAGGATGTGGGTGTGAATCAGATCTCATGAGACCAATTGGTGGATGGCACTGCCCTCTCTGCCCCCCCCCCCCTTCTCACTCCACCTTAAACTTAGATGTATAAAAATGGTTGAATGTTGCTTTGGACACTTCACTCCTCCTCCTCTGCTTGCAGTCTGACTAGAGCGGGACACTGCAGCCTGTGAGTACTGGGACTGCTACACTGATAACATATTCTCTAAGCATTACGATGTTTTATTGCTACAACACAGATTTTAATTTTTGTTTCAGAATCATGAGCAGGAACAGCTTGTCCAAATACGATCAGCTCCGCAAGGGAGACTTCCTCATGTCCAACAACAAGGAATTTAAAGCTCTTTTCCAGGTGAGTTATGGGACATATTCTTTATAAAAGATTCCAAAAGTAAGAACATTTGTTTGGAAGTAAACATTCTGATAACAGTCGACTGTCATAAGGGATCCCTTACTCTGTCGACTCTCCCTGAGATTTAAAAAAAGGGTTTTTTTAATTTTATTTTTTTTTAATATATTTTCTGGGCATTTTTATGCTTTATTGATGGTGTAGAGACAGAGTTGAAATGGGGCAGAGAGGGGAGTGACATGCAGAGAACGACCGCGGGCTGGAATCCAACCCGGGTCCTCTGTTGGCCGAGGCCCATGGGGGGGGGGGGGACGCCCTACCAACTGAGCTAAGGGCGCCCCTACGGTAAAGGGTTTTTTACTGGGAGTTTTTTTCTCAGCCGAGCTAAGGGTGTAAGGGCAGAGGGTGTCATACTGTATGGAATGTGAAGCCCACTGAGGCAAATGTATATCTGTGATACTGGGCTATACACAAATAAAACTGATTTGATTTGATTTTGATTTGTCTCGTTTCTGACTGCAGCACGATGGGAACTTTGTGATCCTCGGCTGGGGGCGGGTGGTGTGGGCTGCAGACACTGATGGGACGGACGGTGTGTACCTGTGCATGCAGCAGGACTGTAACCTGGTCATGTACAACGAAGCAGAAGAGCCACAGTGGGCCACAAGCACCGGTGAGTCCGGAAACCACTGGACCCATTGCACCCTGACTGATGAAGGCAAGCTGGTCGTAACCAAGAATGCCGAAGTGTTGTGGACCTCTGAGATGAACAGAGGCCATAAATGAGGCTGTGGAAACTCACTTTATATGAAAGTCAAGTTTGGACGTCAGCATGAGGGAGCAGTTAACCTGTCTGTGTAATCTGGAATCCAATAAAAGAAAGACTTTCACAATCACAAAGCAGTAATGAGTTATTTCCTTCATTGATCCGTTCTTTATTTCTTCTTTGTTGTGAACGAGGGTCAGGATAAAATAAGTGTTTGCATCTAAGGCTCTGTTAACTGTTCAGCTATCAAAATGTTCAGCTCTTTAAAGCTGCAGTGTGTAGAATTTTGGGTTTTATTTCCTAGCAGATTTTGTAGAAAGTAATTATAATATCCATAAGTACATTTAATTTAGTGCATAATAGCTGAATTTTTTTTTTTTAGAATTATTATTTTTTTCCTTAGAAATATGTCCATATTTCTCCATACTTTGGACCAAGGCCTAGTGCCGCCATTTTGGAAGTGTCATAGTTGGAATGTCATCAGGTGCATTGTTTAAAATTTAGAATTGTTCTTGTCCTTGAAGGCCACTGTAGCTTCTGTTATTATTCTAAAGGGGTGGGGTTACCCAGGGAGTGTTGCATTCTAGAACTTTGTGGAACTTTCTTGATGATGCCATATTACACACTGCACCTTTAAAGGAGCTGAGAGTTTCAGCAGACCTCAAGTTCACTGGCAGTTTGTTCCAGAGATTTGGAGCATAAAAACTAAAAGCCGAATTTTCCTGTTTAGTCCTAACTCTGGGGACTGTAAGCAGACCTGTCTGTCTGTCTGTCTGTCTGGCTCCTTGTTTAGTCCTAACTCTGGGGACTTTTAGTAGACCTGTCCCAGACGACCTAAGAGCTCTGGACGGCTCATAACGGATCAGCATGTCAAAGTTGTATTTTGGCCCTAGACCATTTAGTGCTTTATAAACCAACATCAGTATTTTGAAATCAATTATTTGAGTGACAGGAAGCCAGTGTAAAGACCTCAGAACTGGGGTAATGTGATCCACTTTTTTGGTCCTGGTGAGGACTCGAGCAGCAGCATTCTGAATTAGCTGAAGCTGTCTGATAGATTTTTTTAGGAAGGCCAGCAAGGACACTGTTACAGTAGTCAAGTCTACTAAAAATAAACGCATGGACAAGTTTTTCTAAGTCCTGCTGAGACATAAGTCCTTTAATTCTTGATATGTTTTTAAGGTGGTAGTATAGGCTGACTTAGTAATTGATTTAATGTGTTTTTTGAAATTCAAGCCTGAGTCTATGACTACTCCAAGATTTCTGGCTTGGTGTGTGCTTTCTAACATAAAAGATTTCAGTTGTGCGCTGACTTTTAATTGTTCATTTCCTGGCACCAAAGACAATGACTTCAGTTTTGTCGTTGTTCAATTGAAGAAAATGTTGGCACATCCAGTCATTGACTTGTTCAATGCACTTACTCAGTGCTTGTATCGGACAATATAAAGGAAAAACAGCCTAATTATTCACTGGAGGAGACTGGCTTGAATAATGGCTGCAGTGTGTAGACATTAGTTGGAATGTCTTCAGTTCTACAGAAGCACAGAATAGAACAGTTGGCCACACTGTGTCCATCAGAACTACCAGCTGGAATGTTCTTGAAGAATTTCTGTTGCTTCTCTGAACGGGAGTCATACGAACTGTTGTGATGATTTCATATTACACACTGCACCTTTAAATGTGTTATTTTGTGTGGAAACATATCTGAAACCAATCATTCAAATAATTTTAGTTTAAAGCTGCAGTGTGTAATATGACATCATCAAGAAAGTTCTAGAAAATTAGAATGCAACGCTCCCTGGGTAACCCCACCCCTTTAGAATAATAACAGAAGCTACAGTGGCCTTCAAGGACAAGAACAATTCTAAATTCTAAACAATGCACCTGATGACATTCCAACTATGACACTTCCAACATGGCGGCGCCAATGCCTTGGTCCAAGGTTTGGAGAAATATGGAGATATAAGAGACCCTTTCTAAGGGGAAAAAATAATAATAATAAAAATTGTTTTCAGCTATTATGCACTAAATTAAATGTACTTATGGATATTATAATTATTTTCTACAAAGTCTGCTAGGGAATAAAACCCAAAATTCTACACACTGCAGGTTTAAAGACCAATACTTCACCAGTGGAAATATGAAGATGTATTGAACTCCGAGATTCTATGTAGTATAAATGTGCAAACATTTTAGAAATTGGTTCATCCTAGCCTGAGAAAAGGCAGAAAGAGTGTTTTATGGTCTCACTGTCTAACCCTACAGTTTGCACAGTTTTAAGAAGCATTTACATGTGGTAGCTGGTCAATTTGTAACTTATTCTGACCACTTTATATCCTCTTGGTCAAAATCAAATCCATTATCCAAACAGTGTCATTGTTGAGCATGCAGCCCCCTCTGGTGTTTTAGTGTGTGTGTGTGTGTGTGTGTGTGTGTGTGTGTGTGTGTGTGTGTGTGTGTGTGTGTGTGTGTGTGTCACTCATTGTCCCTCAGGTTGTGGCATCTATCTATCTATCTATCTATCTATCTATCTATCTATCTATCTATCTATCTATCTATCTATCTATCTATCTATCTATCTATCTATCTATCTATCTAGTCATATGGGGATAATAATCCTACCTAACTCACGTCTGTTGTATGGGCGGGGCGGTGTTCATCTTGACCAAACGCGAGTATCTTCGTTTGACGTCAACCTCTCGCGAGAACATCCAACGTCACGGGATAATATGGTTGGAGATCGCGGCTAATAGAAGGTACTTTTCTGCTTTTATTTTTACTTTCTATCGCATTAAAAAATACGGTAAAACATCAGAAATATATCATTTTTGACGACGCGTGTGCATTACTTGTCGGTGATAAACGCTGTGTGTTAAATTTCTGTCCAAACTTATCGCCGGTATTTGAAAAAAAAAAAAAAAAAAAAACACGAGCCTTCGAAATAAAAGCATAATGTTTTCCGCACTTTTTACAATAGTTAGCTACAGCTTCCTTTATCATTCACTTAACATAAACACTGGCGCACTAAATCAACTCATTGGATGGCTTGTACAGTATATAACGTGCTGATAAATGCATGTTAAGCGTCAACGAACAACCAGGAGTCATTTTAACCTCTCTGTTAGCATTAGCACGACTGTTAGGCCTTTCTCAGGAAGCAGGCGGGAGCTTTTATTTTCCAAAAAAAAAAAATGATTCGCCTCACCTGTTTTTGACTGCGTGTAAACAGAACTTAACCTGTTAATATATTGTTATGGAAAGGCTAAAATTGTGTCTAATAAATCATCAAATGCATTGAATTGGTTCGTCTTAAAGATAGGGCCGTAAATGGTGTATAAAGGACTGAAATCCATCCTTCAAAAGTCTTTTAAAAGGTTAAGACAGGGGGCGTCTTTCTCTTTCTGAAGTTGCAATTATACAGCTCCGGATAAAAAAAATGAAGAGACCACTCCAAATGTTCAGTGTCCCTCGTTTTACTCTTTCTAGGCATATGTTTGAGTAGAATGAAATTTTTTTTTTTTTTTTCAACAAGCTACTGACACAATTTCTACCAAATTCACAACAAGAATATTGTCATTTAAGAGTATTTCCATTAAGTAATGTAGAGATGAAGATTTAAGAAAAATCCAGACTGGTCTCTGGTTTTTTCCAGAGCTGAATAAAACATGTTTTAATCGTTTACATATTTCATTTTCATTTCATTTAACTTTTATTCATCCTCCAGAGACCAATTGAGGGGTGACCCTCATTTACAATGACGTCGAGTTCAAACAAATTCAAAGGAAAAACAACAATACATAAACAATATTCAACGCAAATACATCAAATACACAACAACAGGTGAAGAGAAAAACAATTGAAACATTTACACAGTGGTGAAGATTAAGTGGCAGCAATTAAAATTAAATGGGTGAAAGTACAATATAGCCTAATTAAAACAGTTACAGGTAGAGTTTGGCAGATTTATGGCAGATGAACAAAGCACATGGTCAACAGAAGACATTTTAGGGACGAATTATTGTATTTTTGGCCTTTTAGTTGGTGTGTGTTTTGAAAGTAGTAAATGCAATTTTTTTTCTTCATAATTTAGAGTAGACCTTCTCACTGTATCTCAGGAACAGATAAATCAAGTGTCATGCTAAATTGTCCCTTAAGCAAAATAATTGCGGTTGTTGATTTTAAAAAAGTCTAGTTTTATTTACCTTAACTGTATGAAATTACAATTTATTAATTACTAAAATAATAATAATCAAAATAATTGATGTGCTTTTTTTCCACAGCGTTGGGTTTTGTAAAATTGGTCCTAAATTTAGTGAGTGGCTTAAAAAAAAAAATCAAATTTACCTTAATTAAGCTGTATGAAACCTGTATTCAGACCTGGAATGTATTTGCGCATGTCCCAAATACTGCTTTAACTTTCCTTTTTTTTTATATCTCCAACAGGGAAATCTGCAGAGTGAAAGAGGTTTGAAGCAGACACACTACTGAGTAAGTTTATTTATATATCTTATTTGTTAACCGTCTCAGCAAAATGGTTTTTCTTTCATGTGCTGTTGATTTGACTGTGATTTTAATATAAACATTCTTGCTTCTTTTCCAGCTCTGACATTGGATCTTAAACCAGGTGAGTGATATTTTTCGAAATTATATTCATCATGTTTTTTTTAACTGTATTAACATTTTTTAGTTTTAAACTCCCTCCAACAATGCAATGTAAAAAAAAAAAAAGAAGATATTAGAAGATCTTTTAGTTTGTGCGTCATTTAAAGGAATACTTCACCCATACAGAACCGGTGTTCTATCATACTAAAATCACTATTATACTATAATCAATGAGGTTTTTCTTCCCTCAGTCTTTCCTCAGTCTTCCCTTTGGCCCAGCTGTCCTGTTAATCCCAACCCTACATTTTTACTAGTGTGATGTCACGCTTTCTGCCTTTTCTCAGGCTAGGATGAACCGATTTCTAAACTTTTTGCACATTTATACTGCATAGGATCTCAGGGTTCAATACACCTTCCAATATTCCACCGGTGAAGTAGGCCTTTAAACAGTAATCAATGAATTGTCTCTCCCAGCCCCAAGCCATGTCTGCGTGTCTCGGCCACGGGAAGCTGCTGCTGCAGCGCCTGCACCAGCAGAGGGAGATGGACTTCCTGTGTGACATCACCATCATGGTGCGCGACGTTGAGTTCAGGGCCCATCGGAACATTCTGGCCGCTTTCAGCAAGTACTTCTCCTCGCGCGCCGAGAAGGGCCCAGAGGTAAATCTAGACTGATACAGATAAATGGCAGTTAATTAAATTATGTAAAATATTATATAATATTTTTCAGATTTATTATTATTATTATTATTATTATTATTATTATTATTATTATTATTATTATTATTATTATTATTATTATTATTATTATTAATTATTATTATTTTATTATTATTATTTTGATTTTTTATTATTATTATTTTATTATTATTATTTTGATTTTTTATTATTATTATTTTATTATTATTATTTTTTTAATATGATTTTTTTCAAATTTATATCATCTCTGACCTCTCCAGCACAAACACACACACTCACACACACTCACTCACTCACTCACTCACTCACTCACTCACTCACTCACTCACTCACTCACACACACACACTCACTCACTCACTCACTCACTCACTCACTCACTCACTCACTCACTCACTCACTCACTCACTCACTCACTCATTAATCAAATGTAACCATCAGGTGACGACTCTTGACCCGGACAAGGTGAGCCGCTACGCTCTAGAGAAACTGCTGGAGTTTATATACACCGGACAGATGAACCTCAGCAGGTAAAACTAATGTTACTAACTATGTTTATTTGTTTTGAAAAGCGCTATATAAATCCAATCCATTATTATTATTATTATTAAAGACCTGCTTTACCGGTGGAAATATGAAGGTTTATTGAACCCTGAGATCTTATGTAGTATAAATGTGCAAACATTTTAGAAATCGGTTCATCCTAGCCTGAGAAAAGGCAGAAAGAGTGTTTTATGGTCTCACTGACTGTCTAACCCTACATTTTACCCTGTGTGACATTACACATGGTAAAATGTAGGGTTAGGATTAACCCGACAGCTGGGCCAAGGGAAGAAAAACCTCATTCATTATTATTTTGTTTATACTAGTATGAAAGAAAATATGTTATGGAAGCAAAATAGCCCAAAAATCTCATAATGGCCCAATATTTGAAAACCCGATATGTTTCTCCTGTTGCCTTAAAGGTGCAGTGTGTAATATGACATCATCAGAAAGTTCTAGAAAGCTGCAGTGGCCTTCAAGGACAAGAACAATTCTAAATTTTAAACAATGCACCTGATGACATTCCAACTATGACACTTTCAAGATGGCGGCACTAGGCCTTGGTCCAAAATATGCAGAAATATGGACATATATGAGACCCTTTCTAAGGGAAAAAATAAATAATTCAAAAAAATGTTTTCAGCTATTATGCACTAAATTAAATGTACTTATGGATATCATAATTACTTTCTACAAAATCTGCTAGGAAATAAAACCCAACATTCTACACACTGCAGCTTTAATAATAACCCAAATAATTCCTCATCTAACCTAAATACCGTAATAAACAAAACGTTTCCTTGGTTACAGCACCAGACAGGCAGCTGTGCGACGAGCGGCTGTGTTTCTGGGGATGACCGAAGCGACTAAATACCTGGAAGACGCCCCTCACTCCGGCGGTGACGTGCCCCAAACGGAGGGCCAAGAATCGGGCGTTTCTCTGGACAGCGCGGCCTCTCCTGGAAGTCCAACCTCTCCAGTCCCGCTGTTCATATCAGGAGGGGAGGAGAAAGAGGGAGTGGGGGGCAAGGAGAAGGACAAAGAGGTAAGGCATACGATGGAGGGAGGGAGGGAGGGGGATGGATGGATGGATGGATGGATGGATGGATGGATGGATGGATGGATGGATGGATGGATGGATGGATGGAGGGGGATGGATGGATGGATGGAGGGAGGGAGGGAGGGGGATGGATGGATGGATGGATGGATGGATGGAGGGGGATGGATGGATGGATGGAGGGAGGGAGGGAGGGAGGGGGATGGATGGATGGATAGATAGATAGATAGATAGATAGATAGATAGATAGATAGATAGATAAGATAAAAGTTTTATGTAATATATATATTGTATATAATATGGATTTATTTTGTCCCCTAGCAGGAGGACAAGGCTAAAGACGTAGAGATGGAAGAGGGGGATGAAGGAGGAGAAGAAGAAGAAGAGGAGGAATACACTCCCACTACACCGAAGAGCGTCGCCAGGGGAACCGGCCGGAAGAGAGGACGCAAGCCCAAAGGTTTCACCGGAGAGACTGAGGTAGGATAGATAGATAGATAGATAGATAGATAGATAGATAGATAGATAGATAGATAGATAGAGAGAGAGAGAGAGAGAGAGAGAGAGAGAGAGAGAGAGAGAGAGAGAGAGAGAGATAGATAGGTAGGGAGGTAGATAGATAGATAGATAGATAGATAGGGAGGTAGATAGATAGATAGATAGATAGATAGATAGATAGATAGATAGATAGATAGATAGATACTGTAGATAGACAGACAGACAGATAGATAGATAGATAGACAGACAGACAGACAGACAGACAGACAGACAGACAGACAGACAGACAGATGTAAAAAAAAAAAAAAAAACTTGTGTTAAAGGTTTCTAGTATCTGAATATGGATTTTTTCTTTGTCGCCCCCAGGTGGAAGCTAGCAGTTCGACGGACGGTGGAACCCCGAAAACGCAGGCTTCCAGAGGCCGAGGGAGGGGCCGGGGAAGAGGGAGAGGCAGAGGGAGGGGGAGGGGGAGAGGGAGGGGGGCTGTGAAGAGAGAAGAGTCCAATGAGGGTGAGTGAAGGGTTTACAGACGTGTGTCTGTCTGTCTGTCTGTCTTTCTTTCTTTCTATGTGTGTGTCTGTCTGTCTGTCTTTCTGTGTGTGTGTGTGTGTGTGTGTGTGTCTGTGTGTCTGTATGTCTGTGAGTGAGTGTGTGTGTGTGTGTTTATGAGTGAGACCTTTTTTAATACCTTTGTATGTGTGTGTGTCTGTGTGTGTGTGTGTGTGTGTGTGTGTGTGTGTGTGTTTATGAGTGAGACCTTTTTTAAAACCTTTTTTCTATGTGTCTGTACATACAGAGGACCAGGAGTCGGAGGGGAGCGTGAAGGACTTCGGGGACAACTCGGCCGACTGGAGTCCGTCACAAGAGGAGGAAACACCGGGCAAGAAACCGAGACTGAGCAGCACAGAGGGACGCAGAGGTGGGTGGGCTAGAGAGAGACAGACAGACAGACAGACAGACAGACAGGCAGGTAGACAGGCAGAAAGACACACAGATACACACACACACACACACACACACACTGACGAACAGACGCAGAAGTGGGTGGACTAGATACAGACACACAGAGACACACACAGAGACGGACGCAGAGATTTTGTGGATTTGTGTTTGTGGACAGGGGCTTAAATTTTTTTATTTTAAGTAATTGTTGTGTGTTTTTTTAAATGTATGTATGAACTGCTAGATACTTGAATTTCCCTAAAAAATATATCTTATCGGGGCGCTCCGGTGGCGTAGTGGATAGAGCGCGTACCATATTGGCTCTGGCCTTCGTTGCAGTGGTCGTAGGTTCAATTCTGACCTGTAGACCTTTACTTCAGGTCATCCCCCCTCTCTCTCTCTCTCTCTCTCTCTGTCTCCCCATTTCAACTCTGTACTGTCTAATAAAGCTTGAAAATGCCCAAAAAACTGTCTAAAAAAATAAAATACCCATCCATCCATCTCTCTCTCACTAGGGCGCTGTCGTGGTAGGGCCCGTGGAAGGGGGCGTGGCCGCGGTCGTCCACGGAGACGCATCAAACAGGAAGGTAACCATGACTTTTTATTTTTTTTTCTAAGAAATATATTTATTAAGTTTTCAAATCTAACAACACACAGACATGTACAATCATGCAATCATACAAAAACAAATAAAAAGTACAAGCAAATAATAATAATAATAATAATAATGATGATGATAATAATAATAATAATAATAATGATAATAATAATAATAATAATGATGATGATGATGATGATGATGATGATAATAATAATGATAATAATAATAATAATAATAATAATAATAATAATAATAATAATAATAGTAATAATAATAATAATAATAATAATAAATATATCTAAATAATTACAACCTGCATTTCCTGGAAGGTGACCATGACGACGACAGTGACGTCGCCGTGGATTCCGATGACATCATGGACGACGATGACGAAAACGACGGAGACTTCGAGATCGGCGAAATGGATCCGTCGGAAATGAACGAAAACTCCTTGTCCTGCTCGGAGTGCAACAAGCTGTTCAAAGACGCCAGCAGTCTGAGGAGACACGAGAAGATCCACAAGGGCCTCAAGCCGTTCGTCTGCATCTTCTGCTCCAAGAACTTCAGGCAGGCGACGCAGCTCAAGACTCACCTACGCATTCACACAGGTGAGGAGGGGAGACAGGGTGGATATATGGTGTAATTTCAAGCTTTCTTTTTTTTTTTTTTTGGCTCATGAGAATTTAAAATCCAGTTTCTCAGTCAAAGCATCCTTGTCTGCATCTTTTTGGCCCATTCGATACAACTTTTAGACGTTCTCAACTTTCAGACGCTCTATATAAATGAGTTTTAGCTGTTTGTAATAAAGAATATTTTCCCTTTTTAATTATATTGTTTACTCATTTTTACACACTAATCCTTTTTATCCTTGGCAGTTCCAGCTCTTGCACAGTTTATCAGTTTAAGATTTGGTTTATTTTTAATTCCCGTCTGTGTCTGTCAGTTAAAACGAATCAGCATTGTTAATATTATTCAACACAAAAGTTACATCCCTTATTATACTTTATTTCTTTATTTATTTCGGGGCGCCTGTGGCTCAGGTGGTAGAGCGGGTCGGCCGATGATCAAAGGGTTGGAGGTTTGATCCCCGCCCTGCCATCTGTGTCATAGTTGTTGTGTCCTTGGGCAAGACACTTCACCCACCTTGTGCCTCGTGTGAATGTCGATAGTTAGCCTGCTGCTATCGGTGTATGAATGTGTGTGTGAATGGTAACGTGGGAAAGGAAAACAGGTCTCCCTTGCAAAAGAGTCTTCGGTCTCAATGGGATTTACCTGTAGAAATAAAGGTTAAAAAAATAAAACATTTCCAGGGGTCTAATTCCCCTGGTGGCGTCGTGGGTACTCCCTCCCCCCCAACTCTTCCCCCTTCATTGTCCCACTCGCTACATTCTGCCATACATATTCAGAATTTAACATAAGTTGTACAGTTTTGGCTTTTTTAAACATCTATTTACTTAAAGGCCTACTTCACCGGTTTGAATATGAAGGTGTATTGAATTCTGAGATCCTATGTAGTATAAATGTGCAAAAAAAATTAAAATTGGTTCATCCTAGCCTGAGAAAAGGCAGAAAGAGTGTTTTTTTAACCCTATGTTTCTCTTTCTCGTGACATCACAGAAAGAGAAATATAGGGTTAAAAAAAAACATACTTTGTAAATATTACTGTGATGTC
>CASHTC010000673.1:40000-41032 GCA_949357725.1 Hyperoplus immaculatus | reverse complement strand
AGTATGTAGTACATACATGTTGAGTATGTAGGAGGGAGGACATTAGTTGGGCTTTTAGTATGTAGTGTATACATGTTGAGTATGTAGGAGGGAGGACGTTAGTAGGGCTTTTAGTATGTAGTATATACATGTTGAGTATGTAGGAGGGAGGACGTTAGTAGGGCTTTCAGTATGTAGTATATACATGTTGAGTATGTAGGAGGGAGGACGTTAGTAGGGCTTTTAGTGTGTAGTATATACATGTTGAGTATGTAGTAGGGAGGACGTTAGTAGGGCTTTTAGTATGTAGTATATACATGTTGAGTATGTAGGAGGGAGGACGTTAGTAGGGCTTTTAGTATGTAGTATATACATGTTGAGTATGTAGGAGGGAGGACGTTAGTAGGGCTTTTAGTATGTAGTATATACATGTTGAGTATGTATGAGGGAGGACGTTAGTAGGGCTTTTAGTATGTAGTATACATGTTGAGTATGTAGGAGGGAGGACGTTAGTAGGGCTTTTAGTATGTAGTATATACATGTTGAGTATGTAGGAGGGAGGACGTTAGTAGGGCTTTTAGTATGTAGTATATACATGTTGAGTATGTAGGAGGGAGGACGTTAGTAGGGCTTTTAGTATGTAGTATATACATGTTGAGTATGTAGGAGGGAGGACGTTAGTAGGGCTTTTAGTATGTAGTATATACATGTTGAGTATGTAGGAGGGAGGACGTTAGTAGGGCTTTTAGTATGTAGTATATACATGTTGAGTATGTAGGAGGGAGGACGTTAGTAGGGCTTTCAGTATGTAGTATATACATGTTGAGTATGTAGGAGGGAGGACGTTAGTAGGGCTTTCAGTATGTAGTATAAACATGTTGAGTATGTAGGAGGGAGGACGTTAGTAGGGCTTTTAGTATGTAGTATATACATGTTGAGTATGTAGGAGGGAGGACGTTAGTAGGGCTTTTAGTATGTAGTATATACATGTTGAGTATGTAGGAGGGAGGACGTTAGTAGGGCTTTTAGTATGTAGTATATACATGTTGAGTA
>CASHTC010000673.1:22500-30000 GCA_949357725.1 Hyperoplus immaculatus | reverse complement strand
GGACACACACACACACACACACACACACACACACACACACACACACACACACACACATATAAACACTCTCTCTCTCTCTCACACACTATTGTGCAGCTATTTGTATTTTTCCGTGAAACTTTACAAAGACTGCTTGTTGTGGTGGAAAGTTATTCAATAACTGTATAATATTAGCCTTAACATGTCTATACTGCATACTAAAAGCCCTACTAACGTCCTCCCTCCTACATACTCAACATGTATATACTACATACTAAAAGCCCTACTAACGTCCTCCCTCCTACATACTCAACATGTATATACTACATACTAAAAGCCCTACTAACGTCCTCCCTCCTACATACTCAACATGTATATACTACATACTAAAAGCCCTACTAACGTCCTCCCTCCTACATACTCAACATGTATATACTACATACTAAAAGCCCTACTAACGTCCTCCCTACTACATACTCAACATGTATATACTACATACTAAAAGCCCTACTAACGTCCTCCCTCCTACATACTCAACATGTATATACTACATACTAAAAGCCCTACTAACGTCCTCCCTCCTACATAGTCAACATGTATACTACATACTAAAAGCCCTACTAACGTCCTCCCTCCTACATACTCAACATGTACTACATACTAAAAGCCCTACTAACGTCCTCCCTCCTACATACTCAACATGTACTACATACTAAAAGCCCTACTAATGTCCTCCCTCCTACATACTCAACATGTATATACTACATACTGTCTGCTTAACCATCCATTGTGTATGCGAGGTTCATCGGACCGTTTACACTGAAGTACACAGAAGCAATAAAGAATTTTTTAAAAGACATTACACAAAATACACAAAATCTTCCTGGAAATAAGTACCCATCCAGGCATTTCTCACCTAAGCAAACCCGCCTTAGTATGAGTAGGACGTTAGAAGGGCTTTTAGTATGAGTAGGACGTTAGTAGGGCTTTTAGTATGAGTAGGACGTTAGAAGGGTTTTTAGTATAAGTAGGACATTAGTATGAGTAGGACGTTAGTAGGGCTTTAGTATGAGTAGGACGTTAGTAGAGCTTTTAGTATGAGTATGAGTAGGATGTTAGTATGAGTAGGACGTTAGTAGGACGTTAGTATGAGTAGGACGTTAGTAGGGCTTTTAGGATGAGTAGGACGTTAGTATGAGTAGGACGTTAGTAGGGCTTTAGTATGAGTAGGACGTTAGTAGGGCTTTTAGTATGAGTAGGACGTTAGTAGAGCTTTTAGTATGAGTAGGACGTTAGTAGGGCTTTAGTATGAGTAGGACGTTAGTATGAGTAGGAAGTTAGTAGAGCTTTTAGGATGAGTGGGACGTTAGTAGGGCTTTTAGTATGAATAAGACGTTAGTAGGGTTTATCCATCACAGCCTGTCTCCCTCTGTAAGTGGGAATGACCTTAGGATGACCCATCATGCATTGCAGCGGTCACGCTTAATGCTACGTGGTTAGCCGTAGCTTGTTAGGAGTGTTATCCGGTTAGAGTTGCAAGACAAAGCCGCACACATTTCCACCAGAGAAGAAGAATTACAACCATAATCGTTCTTGTCATTGGCACAGTAATTTTACTCCTGAATGCTTCGTTTTAGGGAAGAACACACACACACACACACACACACACACATTAACACACATTAACACACACACACACACACACGCACACATTAACACACACACACACACACACACACACACATTAACACACACACACACACGCACACATTAACACACACACACACACACACACACACGCACACATTAACACACACATTAACACACACACACACACACGCACACACATTAACACACACACACACACATTAACACACACACACACACACGGTTTTACTTCGTTTTAGGGTCGAATTAGTAAAAGAAAAAAAGAGAAAAAATAATCGCTCTTGCTTCAGGTGCTGGAGAGTTCACCCTTGTGCCACTCATCCTTGCCTGCAGCCTTGCGACACACACACACACACACACACACACACACACACATACACACACACACACACACACACACACATACACAAACACACATTAACACACACACACACACGGTCTCTCTCTGACACTCTACTCACTTCTTATTATCATTTAATAATTCTTTCTCGTTCAACCAAATTAGAGAAACTCGACTGTGTTAGTGCCTTGGTCCGCAGCCCGCAGCTTGGGGCACACACACACACACACACACACACACACACACACACACACACACACACACACACACACACACACATGCACACACACACACACACACACACACACACACACACACACACACACAGGGCCAGCTAAATGGCAGAAATTCCCCCCAGAGCGAGAGAGGCACAGCATATGAAGCCTAACATTGTGTCCACCACAAAAGCCGCTCTGTACATGTGATCCTTTTAATTTAATTAGCCCAAGAGGTAGTGCATTAATTTAACAGGAATTTCTTCTGATGCAGAAAGCAAGCTGCCTCCGGTGTGTGTGTGTGTGTGTGGGGGTAGGGGGGGGGGGTGGTTGGAGTGAGAGAGAGAGAGAGAGGGAGAGAGAGAGAGAGAGAGAGAGAGAGAGAGAGACAGAGAGAGAGAGAAAGAGGTTTTACAAAAATACTTTTTTCACATATTCCTTATCTTACATGAACATTAAAAAGTGTTAGAGAGAGAGGGAGGGAGGGAGACAGAGAGAGAGGGGGAGAGAGGGAGACAGAGAGAGAGAGGGAGGGAGAGGGAGACAGAGAGAGAGAGGGAGGGAGGGAGACAGAGAGAGAGAGAGAGAGAGATAGAGGGAGATAGAGAGAGAGGGGGAGAGAGAAAGAGTGTGTTTGTGTGTGTGAGAGAGAGAGAGAGAGAGAGAGAGAGAGAGGGAGCAAGAGACCAAGAAATCCGTATTGCTTTTGTGTTTGGTTGAAGGCTATCGGACATGTTCTTGCTGCATGTGCGAGAATACAGACTTTTCGGCAATTGAAGAAAAAATCGCAAAAAACTGTACTTTCATATGAGGTCATGACCCCATCTCACAAGAAAAGGACCATAGCTGTGTCTCAATCCAGGGGCCGCGTCCTTCGAAGGCTGCATTTGAAGACCGATTGCGTCATAGCGGCGCGCAAAGGCTTGTCCCATTTGGAAGGCTCCTTCATATGCGGCCGAGAAATGCAGCCTTCGTTTCACGGTTCAGAAGGAAACCAACAGATGGATCCTTCATTGCCCAACATATCCCAAGACATGTCCCCTCAAATAAAATTAAAAATAACAAAACAGCAACGTGCTGCTCCATCTAATTAACTTTTATCTTCCTTTCTTTTTTCCTTGTCTTGTACTTTTTTTTCTTTTCGTCTGTTAGGCAACTTCTTTTTCTCTTTTCCTCCGTTGACAAGGCTGTCTCCGTTGGCAGCAATCAGGGTTGCTAGGCAGCACAGGAGCGGCGAGTCGTCACGCAAGGTAACGGCTTGTTACACAAACCGGAAATGCTCGTAAACGGAGACCTGCGGAGACCGTCTCATTTAACAAGGCTCGTTCGGCCTTCGGTTTCGGCACGCCATAAAACAGTGGTTCTCAATTATTTTCTGTCATGCCCCCCCAGGGGACAGAATTTTTTTCGCGCCCCCCCCTCAATTGAAATGCTATTGAGAACCTGCTAATATTTATTTATTTATCTGTACAAAACCACTGTATGAGTTTCTGGCACAAGCATTCTGCATACAATCACCTTATCAACAAATTAGATAACAAAAATTAGCTGACATAACTTCTGCAGCAAAAACATTCAAAGTGCAGTTTATTAGCTCAATTTGTAACATTTAAACAAGACTGCTCAGTCTGTGTGAATCTCAGGACAGAGAAACAAGAGCAAATGATTCACTGTGGTTTGCATTTCATTCAAAACATTTTTAAACTGTAAACATAGTTAAGGTGGTGTTTTATTATTATTATAGGCCAATAGGCCTTCTGTGATGCGATAACCAATAATTCATTAATGTTATTATTAGTCTACTTGCTTGATTTCTTTCTAAATAGCCTGTTACGGTTGGGTCTGGAGGACACAGGCGCAGAGACAGTGTAAGTAAAAGAAGATTTATTTCAGGAGAAAACCAGCAGGGTGTTAGGACCGTGATCCGGGGAGGGAAGCTGGCTGGCATGGGGGTCCAGGGAGAGAGCAACGGGGCAAGTCCAGGGGGCTGAGTGGAAGCAGGCTGGAGCGGGCAGGCAGGAGGGGTCCGAGGAGTAGTGCTGGAGAGCTAGGGCTGAAGCTGGTGGCTGGAGTCAGGCCGGGAGAATGTGTGAGAACAGAAGCTACAATCTGGCAGTGTCTGGAAGGTAGGCCCGGGTATAAGTAGCGCAGTTGATGAAGATTGAAGGCAGCTGCGAATGTTGTTAATTGACTCCAGCACACCAGGCTCCACCCCTGCAATTAGCTCAGCACACAAACACAGGTGAAAAGGGAAAACACATATAAAGCCAAGGAGCCCAAACGGGATCATGACATAGCCTACAGAGACACATGGAGACACATGTGGACGTTTATTTACTGCAAATCGCGGCCTTTCGCGCGGATATGACCATACACAAGAACACATCGCGCTTGCTAGCACTTATAAAAAATAAAAAATGTATTTATTTATTTTGGTCAGTTGGAAATCAAGGTAGCCCGCGCCCCCCCCTGACAACTCACGGCGCCCAACCATTTGGGCGCGCCCCCCTGGAGGGGCAGGGGGCAACATTTTCTCATAGTCCAAAGTCAACTAGGGGATAATACCTCAATTCTTATGGGGCTCAGCACAGGCATTATCTGGTCTCAAATGTCCCCCCCTCCCCCCACTTCCTCTTTGTCCCTTAACAGACCACGTCCTTAGAAGGATGAGACCCCTGAAAGGAGACATAGCTCATATCATTCAGGTTATCTCACTTCCCCTGTAATTCTAATTTAAAGGGAAAAACAGGATTTAATAATTAAAGCACAATGTTCTAGATAAGTGGCGATCAGAGGCTATTTGATTATCAAGTTTTTAATTTTTTTCGGCATTGCACATTGCTCCTTTGATGATCGTTCATCTCGAGACTCTCTCTTGTGTGATTGTAGAACATTGAAGAGGCCTTACCCTTTGGTCATTAACAAATCGCTTTTCATTTTGTAATCAGTGTGCTACCAGTGGTCCACTTACTTAAAGATACCAACCACAGGGCGCTCCGGTGGTGTAGTGGATAGAGCGTGTACCATATTGGCTCCGGCCTTCGTTGCAGTGGTCGCGGGTTCAAATCTGACCCGTGGACCTTTACTGCAGGTCATCCCTCCCTCCCCTCTCTCTCTCTGTCTCTCTCTCTCTGTCTCTCTCTCTCTGTCTCCCCATTTCAACTCTGTACTATCTAATAAAGCTTGAAAATGCCAAACAATTATCTTTAAAACATATATATTTATACCAGCCCTACAGCTTATCATTGTACAGACTGATATGCATAAAACACATGCATTTTATGTTTTTCTCTTACGCATAAGGTACATTTCAAGGTACATACAGTATACTACAATTTCTTGGGCTCTTCTTGGGATTTTTCTGAGCTCCTGCACCACCGTGTGTGTGTGTGTGTGTGTGTGTGTGTGTGTGTGTGTGTGTGTGTGTGTGTGTGTGTGTGTAAAAAAAAAATAATCTAGCTCACTCACCTTGCCCCTTGTATAACACACACTTTCCATGTAATATTAACCAGTGTCAGATATCTCAAACCCGCGTACTCTGGGATGGAAAAGTTAACTTCACCTGTGTATCAGTGCAGGAGACATTCACTGAGTGTAGCTCGCTCTCACGCTAACCCATGTACCGTAAATATTTCATCTGGCTTTCGGTGATATGTTTAGAGGCCTGCACAGCACTTCAAAGTTGTACACTCACACACACAGGGGCGAACACACACACAGGGTTTGGACACACACACACACACACACACACACACACACACAGAAAGGGATGAACACACACACACACACACAAACAGGGACAGACACACACACATAGATAGAGATAGAGAGAGAGAGAGAGAGAGAGAGAGAGAGAGACACACACTGTAACACCCAGAGAGAGAGAGAGAGAGAGAGAGAGAGAGAGAGAGAGAGAGAAAGAGAGAGAGTCACGCACACAGACACACACACACAGACACACACACACACACACACACACGCACACACAGAGAGACTCAGGCAGAGGAGTGTATATATCCACTTTCACTTTGCTCAGGGATTATTTCGGTACCTGTACAAACATGTACTAGTCAATTATTTATCGCTCAAAGCCCCGACACGGTGGCGGTGCACTACTTTTCTTGTTCTTGCGAATATAGAAACCTCACACACACACACACACACACACACACACACACACACACACACACACACACACACACACACACACAGGGACGAAACACACACACACACACACACACACACACACACACACACACACACACACACAGGGACGAAACACACACACACACACACACACACACACACACACACAGACACAAACATCTCACCGATGCTTTTACATCACCTCTCTCAGTCTCTACACGCGGTGGAAATATAAAATGTACCTTTGGATGAAAGACAAAAAGGGGACAGATACACACACACACACACACACACACACACACACACACACACACACACACACACAGGGATATTTTCATGCCTAAGGGGGAAAAAAACGGGCGAAAACAACTTTGCAAAACAACTCAGCTCGCGGCGAAAAACAAATGCAACGCTCACTGGTTAACCTGCATGTTTGGAGACGCGGTCTGTGATTGTGTCTGAATTATAGATGAAAGTACATCTCTAGAAGGGCTACGTGTTGCCCTTTCTTATAGCCAAGAAGAAGCAGCATACCTTTATATGTGTTAGCCTGAGGTTTGAAGCTGACTTTAAAAGCTATAGTGCGTAACTTTTTTGTTATAAATTAATGTCATTCAAGCCATTGCAAAATGATTTGACATAAAGTTGATTAAGCCCATTATCAGCTCCACAAAAACTCTCTCTGTATTTCTCAGTATATTTCGCAGTGTTTGCAAACTGGTGGCACTCTGGATCTGCCAACCAATCGCATAACGTTTTGGTCGTGACGTATGTCATGCGCCGGCTTCTGACTACAACTGAAACTGGCGCACGACCTCAACGTCATTGTTCTCAGCCACTCCCTCTGTTCGCTGATTGGACCGGCAGAAATCTGTCCGGAGAAAACCTAAGAATATACCGCAGACCCAGACTGACTACTGAAGGGAAATGAAAATTGAGCGGAAGTATGGAGTCGGGCTAGCCTGGCACCGCCCGCCTACCTACTTCCGCTCAATTTTCATTTCCCTTCAGTAGTCAGTCTGGGTCTGTGGTATATTCTTAGGTTTAATCAGCGAACAGAGGGAGTGGCTCAGAAGCCGGCGCATGACATGATTGGTTGGCAGATCCAAAGTGGCACTGGGCAGATCCAATAGTTTTTTTTTTTGTTTTTTT
>CASHTC010000673.1:12500-15000 GCA_949357725.1 Hyperoplus immaculatus | reverse complement strand
CCTGTGTGTGTGTGTGTGTTCTCCCCTGTGTGTGTGTGTGTGTTCTCCCCTGTGTGCGTGTGTGTGTTCTCCCCTGTGTGTGTGTGTGTGTTCTCCCCTGTGTGTGTATGTGTGTGTGTTCTCCCCTGTGTGCGTGTGTGTTCTCCCCTGTGTGTGTGTGTGTGTGTTCTCCCCTGTGTGCGTGTGTGTGTGTGTTCTCCCCTGTGTGTGTGTGTGTGTGTGTTCTCCCCTGTGTGCGTGTGTGTTCTCCCCTGTGTGTGTGTGTGTGTTCTCCCCTGTGTGCGTGTGTGTGTGTGTTCTCCCCTGTGTGCGTGTGTGTGTGTGTTCTCCCCTGTGTGTGTGTGTGTGTTCTCCCCTGTGTGTGTGTGTGTGTGTTCTCCCCTGTGTGTGTGTGTGTGTGTGTGTGTGTGTGTTCTCCCCTGTGTGTGTGTGTGTGTGTGTTCTCCCCTGTGTGTGTGTGTGTGTTCTCCCCTGTGTGTGTGTGTGTGTGTGTTCTCCCCTGTGTGTGTGTGTGTGTTCTCCCCTGTGTGTGTGTGTGTGTGTGTTCTCCCCTGTGTGTGTGTGTGTGTGTGTCGACTTCTCATTTTCAAAGCACTCAAGATGCCATTCAATTGATACAGCCATTAATGCAGAACCATTTCGACTCTTGAAGTGTATTTATCCATTTCACTGCCACATTTTTCTTCTTTTTCCCCTCTGTCATTCTATAGAAGGCTCCATGCTTCTATAGAATGCTCGATGCTTCTATAGAAGGCTCGATGCTTCCTTTTCAGTTCCGGGGGAATTAGTAATTATCACGAGCTGTGCCTCCTAGCATTAGCTGAAGTAAAACACATTATTATAGTTCTCACAAAGAACACAGAAGTCAATTTAGGCCTTTGCTCGTCCTTGCTTGGCTTTTTGAATTAAACACATCCTTCACAGGTCGTGTGTGTGTGTGTGTGTGTGTGTGTGTGTGTGTGTGTGTGTGTGTGTGTGTGTGTCAGCAGGTAGTGGGGAAAACTTCAATTATTTTCACTTAACCAAGGGATACAATTGATCTAAGCATGTGGTGAATGAGCCGATAGCACTACCTTAAAAAGGGGAAGGGGAGGGGGGGAAGTCAGACCCCTATGGATACACACACACACACACACACACACACAGAGACAGACACATACATACACACAGACACACACACAGACACACACACAGACCGAGAGAGAGACACATACATACACACACACACAGACGGACACACACACATTGAGAGAGAGACAGACACATACATACATACACACACAGACGGACACACACACACACACACACACACACAAACACACACACACACACACACATCTATACAATGTAAAGTGCCCTCCTGCCTGTAAGCTGATTGAATAGCAGGCAGAGCGCATGTGGAGAGAGAGCTAGTAACCGTATGCCATTGTCCAGATGCTCACCTACAGTCGCATAGTGGGGGTAAACAGTGTGTGTGTGTGTGTGTGTGTGTGTGTGTGTGTGTGTGTGTGTGTGTGTGTGTGTGAGTGTGTCTATCTCTCTCTATGTCTGTGTGTATGTGTGTGTGTGTGTGAGTGAGTGTGTGTTTGTGTGTCTCTCTCTCAATATCTGTGTGTAGTGTGTGTGTCCGTCTGTGTGTGTGTGTGTGTGTGTGTCCGTCTGTGTGTGTGTGTGTGTGTAGGAGGGGTTGGGGGGGGAGGGCAAGGAGCAGGTTTTTGTATCACTGCCAGTGTAGATGTCAAGAGGGGGGTTAGGATACATTTGGCAAAAAATTATGTCATATTACACAGTGCCCCTTTAAAGGTGCAGTGTGTAATATGACATCATCAAGAAAGTTCTACAAAGTTCTAGAATGCAACGCTCCCTGGGTAACCCCACCCCTTTAGAATAATAACAGAAGCTACAGTGGCCTTCAAGGACAAGAACAATTCTAAATTTTAAACAATGCACCTGATGACATTCCAACTATGACACTTCCAAAATGGCGGCACTAGGCCTTGGTCCAAGATATGCAGAAATATGGACATATATGAGACCCTTTCTAAGGGAAAAAATAATAATTCAAAACATGTTTTTCAGCTATTATGCACTAAATTAAATGTACTTATGGATATTATAATTACTTTCTACAAAATCTGCTAGGAAATGAAACCCACAATTCTACACACTGCAGCTTTAATAAGTCTGTATGTTTCTGTGTGTTTCAAATCTTCAACCAAAATTTACTTTTATGCTTTCCCCCATAAATGCTCAATAGTGTATTACGTATAATGCACTGAGTGTGTGTGTGTGTGTGTGTGTGTGTGTGTGTGTGTGTGTGTGTGTGTGTGTGTGTGTGTGTGTGTGTTGCTTCATTGTCTAGTAAATGAGGACACCAAATCACCTGGCGAGGGGGTAACAAGGTCCCGAAGTGTAAAAAGGCTTTTGTCTAAGGGCGGATGGCGAAACCTATTCTCCTGTGTGTGTGTGTGTGTGTGTGTGTGTGTGTGTGTGTGTGTGT
>CASHTC010000673.1:0-2500 GCA_949357725.1 Hyperoplus immaculatus | reverse complement strand
TCTCTCTCTCTCTCTCCCTCTCCCTCTCTGTCTCTCTCTCTCTCTTTCTCTCTGTCTCTCTCTCTCTCTCACACACACACCCACACACACACACACACACACACTCACACACACACACATTCCCAATTATTTAAGGTGAGGTGCACCTGTGTAAAAGGTAACTGATTCCAGACTTTGCCCCGGGTTGCTAACAGGTAATGTATTCATTCACCAAACCTGTTCGGAAATCAGTCAGGTGTCAAGACATCCTAACTTTGTTTTAACCATTTAAAATGATGACAACACAAATGGTACACCTGTGTTGTATCGTGTGTGTGTGTGTGTGTGTGTGTGTGTGTGTGTGTGTGTGTGTGTGTGTGTGTGTGTGTGTGTGTGTGTGTGTGTGTGTGTGTTCATGCCACCACCGCAAATGGTACACCTGTGTAGATTCACTCCGGTGAGCTCGAAAATGTACATGCAGGTGTTTTTTTGGACTAAACCTTGTCTGTTTGCTAGGGCTGTCGCGATGAAGGAATGCCCCGTGCGCTGAGTCAGGGTGGCTAAACCGTGCGGTATGCGATATAATTGCTCCACCCCTTTTTTAGGCCTAATTATAGGTCTATATTTATTAAGCCAACTTGTTTGTACCGTATTGGTCCGAATATAAGACAGGGTTTTTTCCCCATTCAGCTTAATAATAATAATAATAATAATAGGCTTTATTTAATATATACAGTGCATTTCTCACACTCAAAGCGCTTTACATAGCTTCATTTGTGTGTATTTTATTTTTTTATTGGGTGGAACCAACACTGTCTCTGTGCTCTCGGAAGCGGCCGGGGCATGTGTGCGTGTGCAATGGGAGAGAGAACGCTTTGTGTGGAGAGAAAACAGGAGGCACGGGACATCGCCAAAGCCAACGCAAAGCCTCAAATCGTTGTGTTGCAAGTCAACGTATCAGAGGCAGGAATCCGCTATGCGATCGACTTCTACTGTGGCAGTAAGGAGAGATCAGATTGCCAACTGCGCTTTTCCTTTTACGCACACCACAGCCGCCCTAATGCTTAGATTCCATCATTTGCATCAACGCCCTAATGATAATAAGAATAAGAGGCTTTATTTAAACGCTGTCCACGCGGTCGTTGTGATTGTAACTTTATCGGCTGTAAACTGAAACTAACGGAGATCGCGGAAGCCTTCCCCTCGACAACGTTAACGTGCCCCGGTTATCATCTCAGCCTTAAACCATGGCGTTGAAAGCTTGCGTTCCAGCACTAGGCTGTGTGATTAACTATGAGCATTAGATAAATGCTGCGTCTCAGATGCCGAGGACAGCAGCGAGGCTGACCGAACCAGAGCATACACACACACACGCTCACACACACACTATCACACACACTATCACACGCACACACACACACACACACACACACACACACACACACACACACTGATCACAGCGCAGCAGAGGAATAAAGTCTGTAGTAAACACATCAGAGTTGGGTCTATTTGTAGCCTACTACTGTTCTTTTGCAATGAAGGAAGGTGTTTTAAATGTTCGTATATCATTTTAATAAATAAAATTAATTTCCTTTTAACCCATTGATGACGGCTGCTGCGCGATGCCACATTGGCTCTCCTGCCTGATGCTGCGTTGCGCAGCATTATTACTTTATCTAATTTTCATGGCATGCGCAGCATAGAATGCACTGTCATTGGTTCAAATACACATGAGGTGGGTTTTGTTGATTTTTTTAAGACCACGTGACCACCCAAAAGTTGTGTGGTTTGCCAAAAATCATGTCAATCAAAAAAATAAAACAAAATAATTAAAAAAATACGCCAGCTATGTCGGCGACAGAACAGTTAGTGGCGTTTGGTGCGCAGAATCAAGGTCTACTATAGACTACTGACGAAAATCACACAACACATTGCATCTATTTATTAACAATATTTAATAATTTTCTAATTCATCTAATTTTGACGATTTTTAGAAATATTTGTTGGTTTGTAAGCGCTAAGGGAGCATGTTTAAATAAAACCTGTGAACCTTAACTTTTAAATGTATTTTATTTCATGTTTCTATGTGCTACACAGGCTTAGATATTAAGGTTTTGGTAGACTTGACAATTCCTACTATTTTTTCAGAAAACCCTCAGGCATTAAGGACATGCCTCCTAGATTGCCATAGTCATCAATGGGTTAAAATACAAGATCTGGTCTTCAAATCTTTTTTCCAAATATGAGTTTTGATAAACGGGGGTTCGTCACCTTTTATAACAGGTCCATGGACGTCACGTGCGGTTGTTGCGGTGACCGCCCATGCTCTGCGATTGGCTTGAAAATATTGCAGTATTTCATCTGTGCGGTTATCGCGACAGCCTGTATATTTCTCCCATACAACCATCTTTAAGTGTATGTCTATGTTTTCTACATAGAAAGTATCATATTATCAAATAATGCAAAACTCAAAATGTGACATATAGCCCTGGATAAAAATAAAGAGACCACTCCAAATGTT
>CASHTC010000672.1:0-16000 GCA_949357725.1 Hyperoplus immaculatus | reverse complement strand
TGTCTAAATGTGTGATAGTGAGCACTTCTGCTTTGCTGAGATAATCCATCCCACCTCACAGGTGTGCCACATCAAGATGCTGATCTGACATCATGATTAGTGCACAGGTGTGCCTTATACTGTCCACAATAAAAGGCCACCCTGAAATGTGCAGTTTTGTCTCACAGCAAAATGCCACAGATGCCACAAGCATTGAGGGAGCGTGCAATTGGCATGCTGACAGCAGGAATGTCAACCAGATCTGTTGCTCGTGCATTGAATGTTCATTTCTCCACCATAAGCCGTCTCCAGCAACTTCGCACAGCCATTGAAGAGGAGTGGACCAACATTCCACAAGCCACAATTGACAATCTGATAAACTCTATGCGAAGAAGATGTGTTGCACTGCATGAGGCAAATGGTGGTCACACCAGATACTGACTGGTTCTGAGTCCCCAGACCCCCAATAAAGCAAAAAAAATGCATATTTCAGAGTGGCCTTTTATTGTGGACAGTCTAAGGCACACCTGTGCACTAATCACGATGTCAGATCAGCATCTTGATGTGGCACACCTGTGAGGTGGGATGGATTATCTCAGCAAAGCAGAAGTGCTCACTATCACACATTTAGACAGATTTGTGAACAATGTTTGAGAGAAATGGTACAATTGTGTATCTGGAATGAATTTTAGATCTTTAAGTCCATCTCATGAAAAATGGGAGCAAAAACAAAAGTGTTGCGTTTATATTTTTGTTGAGTGTATATTTGCAGTTTAAGCTACTTGTGCAAAAAAAACAACATAAAATATATATATAAAATATATATATTTGGAATACTGAATTGAGCTTCGAATACAAACTTAAACAAGTTTTTGGATATTCGAATTATTCGGCCCGGCCCTAATGCATTTGTGTATTTCTTGCTCTTTTAAATAAGAATTGGTTAAGCCTTCCTAGCCTTACACATAAAGTCACCGCAAACAAAGAATTGTATAATAATTATGATATCGTATCGGACAGTATCGGTATCGGCCGATATCCAAAACCCAGATATCGGATCGGAACTAAAAATAGTGGATCGGTGCATCCCTACTACAGTCTGCACTACACAGCAACTAGCTGGTGAATTTAGCAGACCATTCAGCAGCCAGATATTTGGCTTAGGACATGGTGGAGACCAAAATAGAGCTTGAAGAGAAAGACTATTCGACTTCCTTTGATCAGGTGACCCCAAACAAGACTCTAGATGAGTGATGATGTTCCTCGATGTGGAAAAAAGCAACTGTTGACTTAGTTGTCTTAGTCCCTAAACCAAACCTTAACTATATAATGTAGGTGCTGAATCAGCAAACCTTTATTTGTGCAACATTTCTTTTGATACAGTTTTAACAGACACTGTGAAATGATGTTCTCTACGTCAATTACAAAGGATGTATTAAGAGGAATTTTCTGTCATTTGTGAAAGGAAGCTAGCTGTTGACCACCAATTAATTTAATGTAGGTGTTGCTGTTGTGTGTGTGTGTGTGTGTGTGTGTGTGTGTGTGTGTGTGTGTGTGTGTGTGTGTGTGTGTGTGTGTGTGTGTGTGTGTGTGTGTGCGCCTGCTGGTACATTTTGCCAAAAATATTTAGAAAAATTGCTCAGTCCAATTGTAGCTGTATGAGCTTGGAATAAACCATAGTGTTGCTTAAATATGCAGCAGTGTGCCATGGCTCCGGACGAGTCACATGCCAGCTCTTCCTCTTCCGTCTCCCTCGTTCCCTGTGCGGGTCTCGAGGGTTATGATAACAGAGAGAGACATTAGTGTGTGAGAGGAGTCAAGCCCCTCAGGGGGTTGCCATTGATCAGTCTAGTCATGCACACATTGACACACGCTCGGACACACCACACACAACATGAGCTTGGAGAAACAGCACCATGCCAATTTTAGTTATACCCAGAGGAATTCATGGAGAGGAAAAAAAGTTATTCTGCTTCCAGCTTGGGTACCTTTACATATTTTTCTTCATACTTGTACAGCCTCCCTTTCTCTCACTTCTACTTTTCTTGGCATGCTCTTCAACAGAATTTAAATGCACTTTGTGTTTACGATTCCTATCGAATAGTGACATCTCAGAGACAAATGTAATCTAATTATTAACACAAATGCAGGGACGTACATGCACTGATGGGCAAACACATGCACTGACACTATGTGATCTAATTAAGCATTCAGCACCCGGTTTCCATTTTAAAATATGCTCTTTGTAAATAGAACACCATGGCCCCTGGGGGAGGAATTTAAATATTTATAGATACTTAATATGTGATTAATATTGTGCATCCATAGGGCCATTGATACAATTAGTAATTTGACCATTTTCCCTGTCTCAGTTATTGACTGTAGGATTGGGCTCTGCTGAGCCAGAAGGTCAGGTCACATTTTGTTTTGTAATTCTATATTAGATATTTACACTCACCTAAAGGGGCCATTTAAAAAAATAAACAATCTAAAAATTCCCCAAAAAATAAATGAAAAATAATAACTTATAGGCTACAAGTGATTTACAACTGATAAACATTTGTATGTGTCAGCCCCCAAAAGTACAAATGAGGGTTTTGTTGCAATCAAAGCATTCTGTAACCAGCAACTTCTAAAATAAACCAAACCAGTGGGTGCATTTATCTCACTGGTAAGATTCACCATTCATACTGTATATCATGCCAGTACTTTCATCAGACCCGATGAGAGATTGTCAGCTCCTATCTGTTTAGCAAACATACTCTCTTGGTGTTAAATGTGCATCTACAGAGATTGTTTGCATTTTTAAAAAGAGAGACAACTGGATCTGTACAACTTGGAAACTGTCAAGGCCTTGTACATTCAGTACAGAAATGATATATTGTCCACAATTCAATGAGATTCACATCCACATTGTTTTCCTTGCACTAATTTTGGGTGCTAACAGCTGTATACGTCTAATATAACAGGAATGTATCAAATTATGGAAAAACAGCTTATTAATTATAATAAAAGCTGCACACATAGCACATAGGGCAAATACGTTTCTTCACTTTTTACAGTGTGTGCACATAACACATTCACATTAGCATCTGTCTCTGGCTCCAACTGGCTTACTGCCCATTGACATGAATCACACATACTGTAAGTGATGTCTTAATAAGACTGTTTGTGGTTTTTAAATATATACTGGATCAAAAAGATCAATGGACTGAGATCATTCAAACTGTAATTTGTAAATGTAATGCTCAGGATGGATGTGTATAACATTAAGAATTCTTCAGTTTATGGATAATTGACTTCTTCTTATTAGTTAATGTCCGATCCAAGTGGTGGGGGGAAAAAGAACAGTGAGGGGAGAGGATAGCTGAAAGAACAGTTCATATCTGGAAGTTCCACCGACTAATTCAAATGCATGTCCGTAATGAAAGAAGCTAAAGATGGTTTGGAATTGTTAAACTCCACAAATAATCGTGTACAGGGAAGGTTGATCTCTTAACTAAAAGTACTGCATGGACCCACTCGGCCTAAGCCAGTATTCCTGGTGTGATGGTGTTAACAGAATGGTCTGTTATAAACGTGCAAATGGCGATGACAGATGTGAAACAGCTGAGCCTGAACTACTGTATATTGCCATATTGAACATGGTCACTAAAAGTAGATTAGGTTGAATTTGTGTTGCAATATAAAAATGGTATACTTCTCCAGGTTGCAGATACAATATGCGCTGTGTTTGTGTGTGTGTGTGTGTGTGTGTGTGTGTGTGTGTGTGTGTGTGTGTGTGTGTGTGAGAGAGAGAGAGCGAAAGGGAGGCCCCCACTGGTAGGAATGACATTTCAAAGAAGAACCCCGCTGGGACCAAGAGAGCTATCTCACTGCTTTGAGTGTCAGCGAAACTGCATGCACACACACACACACACACACACACACGCACACACACACACGCAGGCAGGCGCACATACACACAGCTGCTGGTTGTTCTGAGTCAGGGCAATCTGTCCATCTGTTAGTCAGTAGCACGTCATCTTTAGTAAATGGGGTTAACAGCCACTGCTGTGTTAAGAGAGGCAGGGATAACAAGTCCTCATGCCATGGAGAGAGATGGGAGGGAGCTTAGAGACATCGACAGCGAGAGAAAAAGACAGGGTGAGAGGGAGAGAGCACATAATAATAGAAAGTAAACATTTTCAGATTTAGGGCGAGTGATTGAGGATAATGGTTCGATACCCCGCTGAGTTTGCTTTGCAGAGCTAAGAGCACGAGAGAGCAGAGGAAAATAGGGTGCTAGAGTGTCTAAGAGAGATGGAGAAAAGGAGGGGTCATTTATAAAATAGCGGTAGGACGAGGTGAAAGAGATGAAGAAGACGAGGAGAAGAAGAAAGAGGCAAAGAAGGGAACGTCTGACAGAGAGATAGAACGGAAAGTGGGCTTCATTTATGAAGACTCAACTTTGATGACTGAATTGGATGTTTTATTAGTATAGCTTATCATTATTATTGTTCTGTAAAAGTTCTTGTATCTCTGGAGAGGGTAGCAATGCCATGAGTCCCTCTGCGTGACTGCACTATCCAGCAGGTAATTATTTTAACATCTCAGCAAACCACAGCCTTCAACTATTGACTTCTTCAGCTGTATTACGGGACACACTGGACAAACACTGTATGCACATACAGTATCTCACAAAAGTGAGTACACCCCTCACATTTCTTCACATTTTTCTTTATATCTTTCCATGGGACAACACTGAATAAATGACACTTTAATACAATGTAAAGTAGTCAGTGTACAGCTTGTATAACAGTGAAAATTTACTGTCCCCTCAAAATAACTCGACACACAACCATTAATGTCTAAACTGCTGGCAACAAAAGTGAGTACACCCCTTAGAAAAAATTTACAAATTGGGCCCAAAGTGTAAATATTTTGTGTGGCCACCATTATTTTCCAGCACTGCCTTAACCTTCTTGGGCATGTAGTTCACTAGAGCTTCACAGGTTGCAACTGGAACCCTCTTCCACCCATTTATGACAGCATCACAGAGCTGGTGGATATTAAAGACCTTGCGTTCCTCCACCTTCCATTTGAGGATGCCCCAAAGATGCTCAATAGGGTTTAGGTCTGGAGACATGCTTGGCCAGGCCATAACCTTTACCCTCAGCTTTTTTAGCAAGCCACTGGTCGTCTTGGAGGTGTGTTTGGGGTCGTTATCATGTTGCAATACCACCCTGCGGCCCAGTTTACGAAGGTTGAGTGCACATGGTCAGCGTCGTACACAGAGGTTGGCTTTGGAAAATAGACGTATGAGTGCTGCCAGCATTGCTGAAGGGCTTGAAGGGGTGGGGGGTCAACCTGTCAGTGCTCAGACCATACGCCGCACTCTGCATCATACTGGTCTGCATGGTTGTCATCCCAGAAGGAAGCCTATTCTAAAGATGATGCACAAGAAACCCCACAAAAAGTTTGCTGAAGACAAACAGACTACGGACATGGATTACTGCAACCATGTCCTGTGGTCTGATGAGACCAAAATACATTTATTTGGTTCAGATGGTGTTAAGAGTGTGGAGCGGCAACCAGGTGAGGAGTACAAAGACAAGTGTGTCTTGCCTAGAGTCAAGCATGGTGGTTGGAGTGTCATGGTCTGGGGCTGCATGAGTGCTGCCAGCACTGGGGATCTACAGTTCATTGAATTCTAACATGTACTGTGACATACTGAAGCAGAGCATGATCCCCTCCCTTCATAAACTGGGCCGCAGGGCAGTACTGCAACATGATAACGACCCCAAACACCCCTCCGAACGACCACTGGCTTGTTAAAGAAGCTGAGGGTAAAGGTTATGGACTGGCCAAGCATGTCTCCAGTCTTAAACCCTATTGAGCATCTTTGGGGCATCCTAAAACGGGAGATGGAGGAGCGCAAGGACTCTAATATCCACCAGCTCCTTGATGTCGTCATGAATGGGTAGAAGAGGGTTCCAGTTGCAACCTGTGAAGCTCTAGTGAACTACATGCCCAAGAGGGTTAAGGCAGTGCTAGAAAATAATGATGGCAAAACAAAATATTGACACTTTGGGCCCAATTTGGACATTTTTTCTTAGGGGTGTACTCACTTTTGTTGCCAGCAGTTTAGACATTAATGGCTGTGTGTCGAGTTATTTTGAGGGGACAGTAAATTTACACTGTTATACAAGCTGTACACTGACTACTTGATATTGTATCAAAGTGTCATTTATTCAGTGTTGTCGCATGGAAAGATATAATGAAATATTTGAAGAAATGTTAGGGGTGTACTCACTTTTGTGAGATACTGTATGCCTTTGCAGTGCTGTTTCCTTGTAAGTACTGATCAAATGTATGGTAATGGTAATGGTAAATGGTCTTGTATAGCGCTATATCTCCGTTTATCACAGACTCAAAGCGCTTTACATTGTTTTTTTTTTGTACACATTCACCCAGTCACACACACATTCATACACCGATAGCAGCAGCTACTACGCAGGGTAGGCTTAGCACTAGGGTGCTAAGCTAACTATCGGGAGCAATTCGGGGTTCAGTGTCTTGCCCAGGGACACTTCGACATGTGGCGGGGAGACTGGGGATCGAACCTCCGACCCTGCACACCAGAGGCGAAGTCCCTACCCACTTCGCCACTGCCGCACAGAGAGCTTATAAAGCCTGATAGTTCATCAAGCTGATGTGCGATAGGGCCAGCAACATGTGTAACAGGTGTAACATATTTGGGTTTAAGTTTACAACAATTTTGCCAAAACCAGCAGCAGTTCTCTGCAATGAAAGAAGCTCAGACGTATAAGGTATCACATCCTGATTATGGCGTGGCGCATGTAAAAGCATGTCCTTTCTCTGCAGTCAAAAGCAAACATCAAGGTCCATGTTTTCTGTCTTTGTCCTGCTTATTTGTTCAAAATAAAATAAAATAAAATCACTCTTAGTGTTGTCCCTCTCCAACATCCTGTTGAGGCAACGTGTGAAACCAACACAGAATATGTAAATGTGTTTAGCAAATTTTATTTTTTTTAAAGGTTGATTTCTAGGCTGAGAATCACTGTCTGCCTTTTATTTTTTTTTTAACATGTATTACATCAACAAAAGCAATATTAGTAATGAAACTAGTTTGGTCAACTGGGATTCAGCAATCGGTTTCCAATGTCAGTACTTTTGCTGTCTAAAAAAAGAACAGGACATAGTCAAGGATTTTGAAACTATTACTGCAACCTGACTGCAGTAATGGTTTACAGAGTATTACCTTGAACAGACAACGATTCAGCTACAAATTAGTGTGTTCAAAAAAGAAAGAAAGAAGCAAGACAGTCTTTTCTGTAGAGATACCATACAATATGTATCAACAAGTGCCAATCAATTTACTCAACCATTCAGTCACACAAGTCACGACTCCACTTCGTATTCAATTTACCATGTGGTCCATATTGAAGACATTTATTGTCATGTATTAAAGTTAATATGTGTAATCAAGCCTCAATGACCTTTTAAATTTGTCCAGTTAAATCCTCAAAGCCCCCACCCCCTCATCACTCCTCTATGCTCAGCTTAGTGCACCGCCGCTCTTGCTAATGCTGAGTCAATTACTATTGCAGGTGCTGAACCTTAAGATGGGCTAGGGTGGTGTGTGTGTGTGTGTGTGTGTGTGTGTGTGTGTGTGTGTGTGTGGGAGGTTGGTTTAAAGTGTTTATTCTGTGTGTGTTGATCTTCCTGAGCTGTGTATCTGCCAATGGGGCTATCAAGCATACAATAATAAAAAATCCAGCCAATTAGGGTGGTGCGTAGAGAGCGCAAGGGGCAAAAGGTAAAGTTAGAGGTGTTTACACAAAGCTATAACTCCAAAGCCCACCAGCAATCTCTTCTGGCAGATGTTCATTTCAGCCCAAGCTATGAGAATATGTCAAAGTGGCATTCTCAATAAATCCCCAAATTTTAAAAAAGGTTCTTCCTCTGTGGAAGCATAATTTAATATGATTACTTCACTACTGCACAAGCAGTGGTTTTGGTGCAAAGGTGTAGCAGTTACCAGCTTAAATGATCATCTGTCTGCAAGTAGAGATAGTTTACGATTGCCACAAAGGAAATCAGAGTATCAGCAAGGTCAATATAATGCAACCTCCGTTATTGAGCTTGTGTTCAAACTCAATAATTTGGCCTGAAGTCTGGGGTTGAGTAAAGGTCATGTAAGAACCACTGTGGACAGCTATCTTGTGGGTGTCATAAAAGTGTGACCTGAGGGAATAGAGAATAGGTTCAAGGGTCAACAGAAGATCGTCCTCTGGGGCGCATTGATGTCCACAACTAAGTTCACAACATGGTGTAATTAAAGCTCTAATTACAGGCATATGCATCTTGTATACAGCTGGAAGTCAATGGCTGATGGTGATTAAAGAAAGAGGAAAAAAGAGATCAGGGGATCACCAAATTCACTGGGAATCATTCTCTGAGGGCCATAAATATTGACAGAAAAATGTTGTGGCAATCTTTCTGTAGTTGATGAGATATTTCTCTGTGGACCAAAGTATTGGATTGATGAACGGACCCATCAAATAGGTCAATCAACAGACATCACTCTCTTTTTACCCCACTGCCAGTGGAGCGAAAGAAGGGAAACTAGAGGACATAAAAGAAAATTGAGAACAAGAGAGAGAGAGAAAGAGAGAAAGAGAGAGACAGACAGTGGGTGAGATATTAGAATGTGCCTTTTTTCACTTAAATGTTAAGTGGACTGGGCTTTGCAGGATTGCTCCTTTGTCTTTTCTTCATTAACGGAGCAAATGAAGAACTTTTCAAATCTATTTGTCTGTTAATTATATTCATACTTTGTCTTTCAGTTCAGTGTGCCTCACTTTTAAATACTCTTTAGGCAGAACAGAGTAATTGTTTGCTGCTTTCGCTTTCAGTGCCACGCAGTGTGCACCCATCGTTGTATTGTTGGCGAACTCTTTTGTAATGGAAATAGCCGTTACTTCCAACAACTTTGTAAAAAAACAACAAAAAATTAACAGATTTTGACTATCACAACTAAAGCTGCAACGATTAATCGATTATTAAAATAATCGCCAACTATTTTGATAATCGATTAATCGTCTTGAGTAATTTTTGAATAAAAAATGTCCAAATTCTCTGATTTCAGCTTCTCAAATGTGAATATTTTCTGGTTTCTTTAATCCTATTATGACAGTAAACTGAAATATCTGTGTGTTTTGGACATAACAATACATTTGAGGACGTCAACATGGGCTTTGGAAAATTGATCAACATTTTTCACCATTTTCTGACATTTTATGGACCAGAACACTAATCGATTAATAATCGATTAATCGAGAAAATAATCGACAGATTAATCGATTATCAAAATAATCGTTAGTTGCAGCCCTAATCACAACCAACCATGTATATATTTACATACTGTAGACACGTAGACACGATAGCATTCATGCAGACATACAGGTACAACATACCAGTGTGCAGAGATGTCACACACATTCTGTATTCTTTCACTTGTTCTTACTGACCAGGCTTATTGTTTGGACTTGATATTTTCATGTATTCGATGAAAGGCTGGTATAGAAGGTCCATGTGTTGACATCACAAATCTTCAAATGTATAGGGATTTCTTTGTTCCCTCTCTCTCAGCTGACTCAAGGGACTTCGGTGCTCAGGGTGGACTCGTTGTTAATTAACCACGCGCTTGTCTGATTGAACTGTGTGTATGTATACATTTGCAAACAAAGTGGTTGGTATAGAAGAAGTGACGGGGGTTTCCACATCTACCATTCATTAGTACTGCAGCAAATACTCATTAGGCATTCCATACAGTGAGATCAAATGAGTCTACTCTAATACAAACATCGGTTTCATGTTTTTCTCTTTCAATTACTGAATTACTACAAGAGGCTCTACATGCATTTTCTGTGCAGATCCTCTGAGTGAAGGGAAAACTTATTTATGTTATGTTATTCCTGCAATGGTATAATAGAAACTGTGTATGTCTCCCTCTGTTTCATAGTGCATGTGAAGGCGGGAACGTGTGAGGTGATCGCTGCCCATCGCTGCTGCAACAAGAACAAGATTGAGGAGAGATCTCAGACTGTCAAATGTTCCTGCTTCCCTGGACAGGTTGCTGGCACCACCCGGGCCATGCCCTCCTGTGTTGATGGTAAGTACCAAGGTCTGTGTGTTTATGCAAATGTTGTATGCATCTGCACACTCCCTCTGTTGGATGGTTGGTACTTAGTGCTGCCCAAGCATTTGCACTGTTTTAACACTCTTCACAATGCCAAGCAGTATCCTATAATATACAAGCGGTACCATACGCTGCCAAATTGAACAGCACAACCCTTTGCTATAAATGGTCAATTTGCTCACAAAAGTGTCTCTGACTGAAATCCAACTGATACTGTCAGGCTGAAGTGTGGCGCTTAAAAGCAAAGTGTCATTTGACCCAGAGTTCCTGTTAAACATTTGCTCTGCCACCATTTGAAAAGTGATATATGATTGAAGGGTAGTTTGATTTTACAGTGAAGATACAGTAGATGTCAATACTCTCTTGGCAATGTCTCTGTGCTGGTAGCCAAATTACTGCAGGTGTCCTTGCAACCACTGGACAAAAGTTAATGGAACATCGTCAAACAATCCGAAGCCGTACTCTAAGTGTCCCTGCTTGGCTGTACATGTATAGTTACTTGTACTTTATCTTTTTGATGAAATGTAATCATATACCTGCTGGTAACTCCAGGAGTACGGTCAATTTTAAACACAGCATCTGTCAATTATATTTTCAAGATAGTTTTTGAGGAATTTAAAAAATTATAGATGGCATGAGGTTACATTGCACACACGCACACTTCAAAATAAATTAAATACCTCCTCAAGCAGTAACCCAAAATACATCGTAAAATATCAAGGAAACAGATATCAGAACCATTGTGGACAGTATAAGTAATCTGTACGCCTCAACCAAGCCAATAATTCCAATGATAGTCATAAAAATGGAATCTACCAACTCCTAATATGACTATATGGATAAAATAATGAAAATGCTTCATGAAAAATAATTCAGGTGTTGATGCTACTTTATTGAGCCCTTCAGTCAATGTTATGTGGACATTAAGGGACTCCTAACATGAATATTTATAGCAAATATTATAATCTGCAGAAAGTGTTATCTTTCTGGAGCTGCTTTCTTGACAATGAATGAAAAGTTAATTCTGTAGACCCAAATGTGTTTTTGGGCTTTTTACACATACATGAGCTTTGATACACAGACGTGTTGATCAATCCTAACCAAAACTTGTATCCATATACCCAGTAAATCCCACTGGCTACGATTCCTGTGTCCACAGAATCAGCATCTTGCACCTCCTTGCAGCAATGAAGAATGGCATTTGATAAAATCACAGTCTCTGCGGCTCCATTGCTTCTTGCTTTGGCATCAATAATAAAACCCTTAATTGTATGATTATACAGTGAACAAACAGGGAAGTACAAAAAATACTTCTAGAATTCACAGTTGAATTATTTTTAACCATGTTACCAGGTGATCAAGCCCATGTATCAAACTCTTATCTCTTGCTTGTGGTTTATGCATGTGTTATTATTTGTACTAAACCATTTTAATTTTAAGGAAGGTGTTTCTTAAAAAACTCTTAAATTGCTTGCGGGCATCACATCGGTATTGAGCTGACACAAAGTCTGACAGGCAACCTAATGTTGACTTGATGAAAGTCTGCCAAGCTTTGTATACTGGGATTACTCTGTTCAAAATGGCTAACATTTGCGACATCTGATTAATGAGAAATCCTCAAATGTATTTATCCAGAATATAGTACTGAATATTGAATTAAGGATGTTTTTTTTAGTTAGCATTACGTTGAAGTGTGATTGACAATTACTGAAACTCTCGCATGCTAAACATAATATTACTAGGTCTTTATACTGACAAAGTAAGGGTATTCATTAGCAGATTTTACACAACACATTCAGTGAGTTTCACATTCAGTTTAATCCACTGAGTGTTCTATTGTTACATTTTCTTTTTGATGAAATGTAATCATCTTCTTGTTCTTTATACATTTGGTCTTTGTAAGCATTTTTGAATTATTTGTTTGCTAAAGGCACTTCCAAAAAATATTGTCGTATCATACGTTACTAGTCATTTAATTTAATTTTCATTTAACTTTTATTTATCCTCGAGAGACCAATTGAGGGGTGACCCTCATTTTCAATGACGTCGAGTTCAAACAAATTCAAAGGAAAAACAACAATACATAAACAATATTCAACGCAAATACATCAAATACACAACAACAGGTGAAGAGAAAAACAATTGAAACATTTACACAGTGGTGAAGATTAAGTGGCAGCAATTAAAATTAAATGGGTGAAAGTACAATATAGCCTAATTAAAACAGTTACAGGTAGAGTTTGGCAGATTTAAGATAGTTTGTTTAAATTGGTTAAAGGATATGAAGTTATTTAGTGTAATTTGTTGCTGTAAGTTGTTCCAGGAGTCAGGGGCACTGAAGCTAAAAGCTGTCTTTCCCAGCTCAGACCGGGCTTGTGGGACATAAAGCATAAGCATGTCAGTGGAGCGGGTCTGATAAAGCCCATCTGAGATTTGCAGCATTTCTGTTAAAAAACGAGGAAGCTTCCCGGTCAAGGCTTTGTAAATAAAAACATGCCAATGTGCGTCATGTTTCTCTTTAAGGGAGGACCACCCAACCTTTTCATATAAAAGACAATGGTGTGTGTCATAAGCATCTCCTGTGATGAACCTTAAAGCAGAGTGAAAAACAGATTCCAGGAGTTTTAGACATGAATGTGATGTATGCCGGTAAACCACATCACCGTAATCAAGGACAGACATGAAAACTGCCTCAATAATCCTTTTCCTACTAAATAAAGGGAAGGTGGTTTTGTTCCTATAAAAATAGCCAATTTTTTGTCGTAGTCGACAAACAAGATTTTTTATATGAAAATTAAAAGTGAGTTTATCATCTAACCAGATGCTAAGATATTTGTACTCTGTGACTCTTTCAATTAAAAATCCATTATTTGTAAAAATGTTAAAATCATTCAAATTTGTAGTTCTTGCTCTGGAGAAACACATATATTTGGTTTTGTCTGTATTTAGAACCAGCCTGAGGTCCACTAGACAGTCCTGCACGGTGTTAAAAGAGCTTTGTAGGTTCTGAATAGATTGGTGCACCGAATCGCAAATGCTATACAGTACTGTGTCGTCAGCGTATAGATGGGCGTGACAGTGTTTTAGCGATGAAACAATGTTATTTAAATAAATTATGAAAAGAACTGGACCTAAAATTGAGCCTTGTTGGACACCATTTGTAACAGTTAAAAACTCAGATTGGTATCTTCCGAGTTTAACTGACTGCTGTCTATCAGAGAGATAATTCCTAAACCAGCTACATGCAGAATGATCAAAGCCAAAGTCATGCAGCCTCTGTAAAAGCAAATGGTGGTCAACAGTATCAAAGGCCTTTGAAAGATCAATAAAAAGTGCTGCACAGTGCTTTTTCTTGTCTAATGCTGTAACAATGTTGTCTACAACCAAAGTCACAGCAGAGACAGTACTGTGGCCTGCCCTAAAACCAGATTGGAATGGGCTCAAAATGGAAGCACTAGTTAGAAATGTTTTAACTGATTATTAATAAGTGATTCTAGAATTTTTGCCAGGCATGGGAGTTTGGAAATTGGCCTGTAGTTATTAAGATTATTTTTGTCACCACCTTTATGTAAAGGAATTACGTGAGCTTTTTTCCAAATTTTAGGAACTATTCCAGAGGAGATGGAAAGATTAAAAATATGGGTTATTTGTTTTGATATCATATGTGTCGAAAGCTTGATTGCTTGGCTGAAAAGGGAAAAGGTAAATGTTCTCTTATATTGATAATATTCACACAACTCCAGTGCTAAATGAACCCCACCTCGTATCATAATAATCTGTATAGGAGCCACATCCATGGTGTAAGTAAGCTCCGTTTGGTCTCACTCCCGGGTGACCTAGTTGACGCGCTGTGTCTCAATGTTTGTAGTTGTGTGAAGTAATGACTGATCCGTGTCCTGTTTGCAACCCGTTTATTGTTTACCATGACACCAATGATACGTGGTGCCACTGTTTCCATTCAGAGGACCACTCACTGACCATCCCAGCACCGTCCTGATAGCATACGGGCCATTCCCACAGCTGCTGACGACCTCCCTTGGTTCCAGTAACCTGGGAGCATTGGTTCCAATCAATAGGTCGACGTTTGCCTCAATACTTTGGATGTTAACCTCTGATAAGTATGGCCACTTAGACAGATCTTCCTGTGTCACTCTGTCGTCAGCAGTCACTGGCATCTTCTCCTTTATGAGAACGTCTGGCAGCGCAAAGAAATCACTGCTGTCGAGAGCAGCAATCTCTAAACCAGCCACCGAGTAAGCAGTTTCAACTCTTTCTTGACCCATTGTTCTTAGTAGAAAGCTGGTTCTTTTAAGGCCAGGACACACCAGCCCGATAATCGCCGTCGTAGAGTCGATAGAGGGTCGGGACACGAATCTGTTTGGTGTGTGCCGTGACGTCGGCCGACGTAGAGGTCGTCGGGCTTGTTTTGAGCCTGTCGGCCGCCGATTGAACATGTTCAATCGGCGGCCGACCGTCTTTCATTTGGAGCAATTTGATTGGTGGAGGGCTAGCGAATCAGTGAAGCCCGGAAGTGAGGCGGGTAGCACAAACAGCTAACAACAGCTAGCCATCGTTTTAATGTGTTTGTTCGTTTCGTTTTGCGAGTACTCACATGCATCAACCCTTGTTGACTGCTCGACACCATGCTCGACACTCTCTGCTAAAAATTGTGCTCTTATGGTCCATAAATATAAATACGTATTTCTATCTATGTTTATGCTCTAGAGAGCTGTCCCATCATTTCCGGCTTTCGTATTTTTTCAGGCCACAATACAGATTAGCGCCGCCTGCTGTTGTGGAGATATTACGTCCCGCGCAAGCGCAGAGCGTACGGAAAATAAGCAGTCGGCTCGGTGTGTTCTTTGTCCGCGACGGGAAGACTGGAGCTTCCTGAAACGGCCGACTCCATTTTTTGCCTAGTCGGAACAAGTCGGAACAAGTCGGACTGGTGTGTCCTGGGCTTTACCTGCAGCATTCAGCTTCTTCGCTAGGTGTTCAGAGCAGAATGTGCTTGAGCTGCCAGGATCAAGGAACGCATATGTTGTAATTATACGATTTCCATTAGAAGCCTTCACCTTTACAGGAAGAATAGACAGAGCAGACTGGACCTTACCGGCCCCTGTAAGTCCACATGTTGTGACTACAGCAGGCTATTCATTGGCAGGTTCCTCTTGCTGGTCCAGAGTTGGTTGCCTTTCTATATGAAGCAAGGTAGGGTGAGTTTGACCACAGATGTTACATTCCATGCGCCTCTCACAGTCACGGCTCATGTGACCCACGCATAAACATGCAAAACAAACTCGCTTTTCACGCAAACATTTTTTTTTTCTTTGTGTCCTTTTCCAATGAGCTCCTTACACTCGTCCAATGAATGCCCACGAGCACAGCAGAGGTATCCAGCTTTCTCCATTTCTGTTTGTTCTTTGATTCTTTCAGTGAAGTTTGTAGAAGCTACGGTGGAGGCAACAATACTTTCCTTAGCCCTGTTCCTGGGCTGTGCGGTAAACCGGGGGAAAGTCCTTGGCCCTGCAGCTCCAAAACCGGGGTCCTGTATGTTGCCAAACAATGGGTCTGACAGAATTCTGACATGGCGTTCAACAAACAACACTAGGTCCTTGATGTGTGATCTGTCGTTTGTTCTTTCCATAATGTCATGAGCTCTGGCTCTCCACTGATCTCTCATCTTAAATGGTAGTTCGGAAATAATGGCCCTCATGTTAACTGGCATATCAAGTTCCTGTAAGTACTGGAGCTCCTCCATAGTATTGCAGCAACCACGCAAAAACAATGAATAGGCTTGGAGCACGTGCACAT
>CASHTC010000671.1:10000-12500 GCA_949357725.1 Hyperoplus immaculatus | reverse complement strand
TGGTTGAAACAGGACTAAACAATAAGGCACATACAAATCAAGCAACTGAAATCATAAAAAAATAAAATTGATTAAAATACTTAATAATATATGATAAAAAAGCATACAATGTTAATATTTATTTCTATATAAGAATAACCTTCATCACTGCCTGACTGTCTGTCTCACGGACCACGGGTTAGAATCCAGCCCGGGTCGTTCTCTGCATGTCATCCCCCCCCCCCCCTCTCTCTGCCCCATTTTCATCTCTGTCTCTACAAACTGTCTAATAAAAAGCATAAAAAAAAATTATCTTAAGAAAATTTAAACACCCAAAAACGTGTACAGAATCTAAGGGGAAAACCTTTCTTTCATCAGCATTATTATTCAACAATAATTAAACCTGCTTTGACTTCACACTAAATCATTATGAGATGTAAGTTTCTCTAGAACCACTTTCACGTTTTGGTCATTTCCAGAATAGTATAATAACTTCCAAAATGTGATAATAATATTAATAAAAAAGTTTAAGAAAGTGGTTTACATGTATGGACCAGGACTAAACCATTTAAGGAGGCAGTGAGAGGCAGCACATATAAATCAAACAACTGGAATAAGACAAAAATAATATATGAAAAAAAAAAACTAAAATGTTAATATTTTTTGATGTGAGAATAACCTTCATCACTGCCTGCCTGTCTGTCTCTCATTTGTAAGATGACATTTGAGCTCATATTAAAGATATTGTTCAGTATTTTTAGTGTGATTGTATGCGGTACTTCTGCATAGTTATTCTCTTACCTTATGGAGATGGTGATGGTGTGTTACCTTATGGAGATGGTGATGGTGTGTTACCTTATGGAGATGGTGATGGTGTGTTACCTTATGGAGATGGTGATGGTGTGTTACCTTATGGAGATGGTGATGGTGTGTTACCTTATGGAGATGGTGATGGTGTGTTACCTTATGGAGATGGTGATGGTGTGTTACCTTATGGAGATGGTGATGGTGTGTTACCTTATGGAGATGGTGATGGTGTGTTACCTTATGGAGATGGTGATGGTGTGTTACCTTATAGAGATGGTGATCAGTCACTATAAGGAGTTTGGGGGAGACGTGGCTGTAGCAGGAGTCAGCATTGTACCGTTGCAGCAGAAAAACAGCTGCACAAGTTGACGCAGTAATACATGGCCGAACTACGCTTGAAAAAAAAGGGCAAAAATAAACGTCTGTCTGCCGGTGAAATGCAGCGTATCAAACCGCAAATCAGCAGTGAAAAAATCCTGAATTTAGTGAACAATTGAACGGATATTTAGTTTTGAGGTAAGCCTTTATATACGTGGCAAAAAAAGAAAAAAAAAGTTTTTCTTCTGGCCCCCTCTGCAACAGTACAAGGCTGACTTCTGCTACAGCCACGTCTCCCCAAAACGTATTAAAATAACCTTGTGATCCCCATCTCCATACGGTAACACACTAACTATTATAGTACCTCATACAACCCCACTTCAACAGTACTGACCTATCCCTTTAAGCCTCCACTCACTTGGTCTTATAGATCACAGTCAGCACAATAACACATTGGACCCCCAGCAGAACACTGAGCAATACGCACCTCACTGTGTAGAAGGTGGAGTAGACCCCAAAGGGATCTCTGTACATCAGGAGAGTTTTGGCTGTTGACACACACAGGTCAACTGAGTCCCTAACTACACACCAATACTCCCCTGCGTCCTCCAGTGAGACATTTAAGATAGTAATAGTAACCGACCCGTTAGAGGTAACTATTCTGTTCCGATCAAACTCCCCTTGATAAACGACTCTGCCTTGTGTTTGTTTCGACTTCATGAACCAACGGAAACTCTCACCTTCACTCAAATCTCCGATACATCTGAAAGTGACATTTTCTCCTCCTGAGAAGAGCTCTACATCAGGGGGGCCGAGTTTGGGGCACACAAACAGTACAAAAAAATTACTACTGTAATAGCTTTGACACCTGTACCGACCTGAGTCACTTAATGCTAACGATGAAAACACCAGTGACTCGTTTTGGAAAACTTCATTTTCTTTGTCAGATTTAAACTTCTCCCAACTGGGCTCGACATCACCGGAGCCATTGCAGTGCAACACGGCCGTCTCTCCCACTGAGCGGTAGATTACCTCTGGTAGTGGATATACCCCTACATGGCTACTGCTGACACAGTGCTGTTGGTTCATCACAAGACAAGTGAACGTCCCAGTGACTGCTGTGGTGATGTTGGACTGACGAGGACCTGTTGCTTTTATCACCACTTGAAATCCTCCTTTAACAATGTCCGCCACCGATGTCGTACCGTCCTTAAGAACTCTTGTCCATAATCTCTCCCACCCAATGTCCGCATTAAGATAGTATCCACCAGCCATGAGCCACTGGATTTCCAGATCGTCAGCCTCGTCCTCACATGGCAGGTCCACTGTGTCTCCACCTCCCAGTGGGAAATCTTTTCCCTCATCTATCCGACTACAAATAATAATACTGGTGTTT
>CASHTC010000670.1:5000-10000 GCA_949357725.1 Hyperoplus immaculatus | reverse complement strand
ATATTGTGTTGAGTGCGTGCTGCATAGAATCTGGGCTGTGAGCTATGACGGCACAGTCATCAGCATACTGAAGCTCACAGATTTGGCGGGTTTTTGTCTTTGTGTGGGCCTGGAGCCGGCGGATGTTGAAGAGGCTTCCATCAAGACGGTATTCGACATGGACACCGTCTTCTTGTCCCATGACCCGGTGAAAGAGGCAGGTGACGGCAGAGAGGAGGATGTTGAAGAGCACCGGAGCCAAGACACAGCCTTGCTTCACCCCAACGTTCACCTTGAAAAACTCTGACTGGAGTTCTCCTGCGAGCACTCTGGCTTGCATCCCATCGTGCAACTGCTGTAGGATGCTGAGAAACTTGGGTGGTACCCCAAGTTTGGTGAGGTGTTTCCAGAGCAACTCACGGTTGACGGTGTCGAAGGCTTTGCTGAGGTCGATGAAGGCTATGTAGATGTCTTTGTGGTGTTCTCGGCTCTTCTCCAGCAGCTGCCTCAAGACAAATACCATGTCTGATGTTGACCTGGTCTTCCGGAAACCACACTGTGTTTCTGGGAGCACAGCTTCTGATATGTGCTCAACTAGTCTGCTGAGCATGACCTTGGCCAGGACCTTCCCTGCGATGGAGAGGAGAGCTATTCCGCGGCTGTTGCCACATACTGCTCTGTCTCCTTTATGTTTATAAATAACCACAATGTTTGCATACTTCCAGTCCTGTGGGATTGTCCCATGTTCCCAGATGTTGTGGATCAGGAGGTGCAGGCGACGTGTGAGGGTGTATCCTCCGTGTTTGAACACCTCTGCAGGGATTCCATCGGGTCCAGCGCTTTTGTTGTTTTTCAGCCCTGCAATGGCTTGCTGGATTTCTGAGTAGAGTGGTGGGGAGTCCAGGTGTGTGGTTGTTGGCAGGTCTGGGAGATTATCCAGGATATGTAGGTCGACTGGGTTGGTGTGGTTGAGGAGATTCTCAAAATGATTTGCCCAACGGGCAAGAATCTCGTGGCGGTCTTTGAAGAGCGTGGACCCGTCAGTTGATCGGACCGGGGCAATCGCCCGCTTCCTGGGGCCGTACAAGGCTTTTATGGCATCGTAAAAGCCTTGGGTGTTATTGCAATCTGCCAGGTTCTGGATCTCTTGCGCCTTTTGCACCCACCAGGTGTCCTCCATAGTCCGGAGGGCTCGCTGGGCTGCTGTTCTTGCTGCAGTGAAGGTGGATTTGAGGGTGGGAGATCCAGGGCAGGACAGGAGAGCTTTGTGGGCCTCACGCTTGGTTTTTAGGAGTGACTGTATCTCAGCTGAGTTACAGTCAAACCAGTCCTGGTGACGTTTCCTTGACTGGCCGAGCGCCTCTAAGGCTGAGCTGTGAATAGCCTGGCGCAGAGCTGGCCAGTCGGCTGATTCCTCCGGGATGTTGTCGAGGTTTTCAGCAAGGAGCCGTCGCAGGTTGTCTGTGGTGGTGGGGCTGTTGAGAGCTGTGCGGTTGAGTCTCTTGTTTGGAGCTGTCCTCGGGCCACGGGGTTGAATACTCATGAGGAGTTTGGATCTGACCATGAGGTGGTCAGTCCAGCACTCGGCTCCACGCATGACACGGGTGATGAGGACATCTTGTCTGTCCTTTTGACGGACAATCACGTAGTCAAGGAGATGCCAATGTTTTGAGCGGGGGTGTTGCCAGGTGGTCTTGAGCTTGTTCTTCATCTGGAAGATGGTGTTGGTGATGACCAGCTGGTGCTCTGCACAGAGGGAGAGGAGTCTAAGCCCGTTGTGGTTCATTTTCCCCACTCCATGCTGGCCAAGAACCTTATTCCATACCAGGTGCTCTGTGCCCACTCTAGCATTGAAATCTCCCATGAGTATGAGCCTGTCCGTAGCCGGGGTTTTCTGTAGGATGGCATCAAGAGCTCGGTAGAAATCCTCTTTGGTGTTGTGATCGGCATCAAGAGTTGGTGCATATGCACTGATGAGGGTGGCGAATCGTTCCTTTGCCAGGGGAATGCGCCACGTCATCAGCCTTTCATTGATGCCGATGGGGGATTCCGGAATGCGCTGCAGCAGTTTGGTCTTCACAGCAAAGCCGACTCCATGGTTACGGCGAGTGCCTTCGGGGACCCCCCTCCAGAAAAAGGTGTACCCAGCACCAACCTCTGACAGGGAATCCTCTCCATGTAGTCTGGTCTCGCTGAGAGCTGCAATGTCGATGTCGTATCTCGCGAGCTCCAGAGCCACCAGTGCTGTCCTGCGGTGGGGCCTGTCAGGAGTTCCAGTCAGGTCCAGCAGTGTTCGAACGTTCCATGATGCTATATTTAGCATATTTTTTACTTTAATTTTTCGACCGCGAGGGGGGATGCTCCGACGGTTGCGGTTTACCGTCCGGAGTATGGAGAGCAGACAATTTTTGGACCACCTTTTCTAGGTCCTTCCCCATCTCAGGGGTGAGCAGTGCGGGGCTGCTCAGTCGCAATGGAAGCTGCCGAAAGGACGCGCTGCTCCATCCCACAGTCCTAACGACCATCACTCCATTACCGCCTGTGTGCATGGTTTGGCTAGACACTCCCAGCCACATCCTTGGCCTGTACCCACCGCCATTCCACAACGCCACAGGACTTTTAGGGGAGGGGGAGGGGAGGGGGGGGGGCAAGAAAGCTTGTGCGTAGGTGAGGATTAAGGTGAGGGTGAGGGTGCACAGACCTCACTCCCACCATCTTCACTCCTACCAGATTGACCTCCAGTGGCATGAGAGAACCCATGACGACCTTCGTCTGGCAGGAGCTGCAGGGGGCTGCCGGTGGTCCGGTCAGTTGGACTCCGCCTGTGCCTGTCCCCAGGTGCAGGTTTGTCTTCGGGGTTTGCTCCCCTAGCCACTGGACCCTCCCGAGTTGACCCACGTGGCTGTGGGGTTGCCTTCTTCCGCCTTTCCAGCCGTTGTGGTGGTTCTCACACCCACCATCTTCCGCCTGTTCTGCCGTTGGGGTCTTCACTATTTACCCATAGTTGGGTCTATTTGCCCATAGCTGGGACAGTGGTTGACGGGCAGCAGGGCATTTCCACTCACCGATGGGCCTGCATGCCGCGTCTCTGGGGCCCACTGCTGCTCCGAGATCCCGTACAACTTAGCCTGGAGCCGCAAGGGACCAGTTACCATGTCGCCACGAGGAGGCGTGTAGGAGAGCTTGGCGGTGGAGAGGCTATGTACCGGCTGAGGAGACTTACGCACTCGGCTCCTCTTTTCGCCCCTGATGACCAGGGGCTATCCGGTGGCAGTAGCTGAAAGCAGAAAGTAGCAAGCAGAAGCAGCAGCATGCAGCATGCACTAACTACAAGCACTAACACTCCAACACTACTGCACTGACGCATCACACGCCCTGTGTGTTAGCACACACACACACACACACACACACACACACTGAACACACACACACACACACACACACACACACACACACACACACACTGAACACACACACATACACACACACACACACACACACACACACTGAACACACACACACACACACACACACACACACTGAACACACACACACACACACACACACACACACACACACACACACACACACACACACACTGAACACACACACACACACACACACACACACACACACACACACACACACACACACACTGAACACACACACACACACACACACACACACACACACACACACTGAACACACACACATACACACACACACACACACACACACACACACACACTGAACACACACACACACACACACACACACACACTGAACACACACACACACACACACACACACACACACACACACACACACTGAACACACACACATACACACACACACACACACACACACACACTGAACACACACACACACACACACCTACACACACACTGAACACACACACACACGCACACACACACACACACACACACACACACACTGAACACACACACACACACACACACACACACACACTGAACACACACACACACACACACCTACACACACACTGAACACACACACACACACACACACACACACACACACACACACACACACACACACACACACACACACACACACACACACACTGAACACACACACACACACACACACACACACACTGACCCATTTATCCTGATCCAAACTACTAGTCAGAGGTTTTTGTACCTGTGTCTAGTGTGAAGATAGCCTAGTGCTACCAGACCATAGCCTGGTCCTGCCAGACCATAGCCTGGTCCTACCAGACCATCGTACTTCATTTAGCCTGGTCCTACCAGACCATCGTACTTCATTTAGCCTGGTCCTACCAGACCATCGTACTTCATTTAGCCTGGTCCTACCAGACCATCGTACTTCATTTAGCCTGGTCCTACCAGACCATCGTACTTCATTTAGCCTGGTCCTACCAGACCATCGTACTTCATTTAGCCTGGTCCTACCAGACCATCGTACTTCATTTAGCCTGGTCCTACCAGACCATCGTACTTCATTTAGCCTGGTCCTACCAGACCATCGTACTTCATTTAGTTGTTCGTTTAGTTTAGTACTTCATTCGTTTCGTTTTTATTTACAAAGCCTTGACTGGGAAGCTTCCTCGTTATTTAACAGAAATGCTGCTTGTTTCAGATGGGCTTTATCAGACCCGCTCCACTGACATGCTTATGCTTTATGTCCCACAAGCCCGGTCTGAGCTGGGAAAGACAGCTTTTAGCTTCAGTGCACCTGACTCCTGGAACAACTTACAGCTAAAAATTAAACTAAATACATTCATATCCTTTGGCCAATTTAAACAGACTATCTTGGATCTGCCAAACTCTACCTGTAACTGTTTTAATTAGACTATATTGTACTTTATGCCTTTTAATTGCTGCCACTCTTTCCCACTCTGTAAATGTTTCAATCGTTTTGTTTTCTCTTCTCTTCACTTGTTGTGTATTTGATGTTTTTGCATTGAATATTTTGTTTGTATTGTTGTTTTGAATTTGTTTTTACTTGACGTCATT
>CASHTC010000669.1:100000-107500 GCA_949357725.1 Hyperoplus immaculatus | reverse complement strand
GTGTGTTTCACAGTGAGCCCAGGGAGGTGGAGATGGACAGACGGTGTGTGGAGTGTCACCCAGAGTGTCTGATTAACACAGGAAACCTGACCTGCAGTGGACCGGTCAGTACACTTTCTCTGACACATTTATGAGATTAAAGCTGGGGTGGAGGATTTGGGGAGAAAATAGCAGTTGGGATAGAGATTCGAATCCAAATACCTCAACCGCTCCACTTGTTCTCTTTGGTCCCTCCCCTATGCTCCCTCCCTGACACGCTCTACAGTCTACACCAACAAAGTCGTGCCAAAGTGAATGGACAGTCCCAACAGCCAATAAGAACAGAGAATCGGAGAAGCCTCGCTCTGATTTGTCAAAGTGTACAGCTCATGTTAATATTGACCAATCAGAAATCACATACCCCAGCTTTAATCTCATAAAAAAGACGCAAAATTCAACATTATTGGCCAGATTTGCGTTAACAAACAAGGAATTTAACTTCATAATAATAATAATAATGGATTGGATTTATATAGCGCTTTTCAAGGCACTCAAAGACGCTTTACAGGGTTCCAGGTTCCATTCATTCACACACAGTCATACTGGTGGTGGTAAACTACTATAGTAGCCACAGCTGCCCTGGGGCAGACTGACGGAAGCGTGGCTGCCATTCAGCGCCTACGGCCCCTCCGACCACCACCTCAAACATACAGCAGTCATACACAGTCACACGAGGCAAGGTGGGTGAAGTGTCTTGCCCAAGGACACAACAACCATGACACTGGAGTAACCATTTTCTCTCAAAGTACAACACTCACTAAGAAATATTTAAAAAATACCGTAAAGTATTACAAATGTACAAAAAACAATGTACAGCAACATAATAACTTTAATATATTATGACTTTAATCTAAGAAAATGTTCAAGTTCATTTCACGGTGATTTTTTAAACTTTAATGTCAAAACTTCCATGTTAAAATAATACCCCACGGCGCCATTCGAAAATAGTATTGCTTCACAGTGTTGTTTTACATTTAAAAAAACATTAAAGCCCTACTTCACTGGTGGGAATATGAAGGTGTATTGAACTCGGAGATCCTCTGTCGAGTATAAATGTGCAAAAAAAATTGAAATCGGTTCATCCTAGCCTGAGAAAAGGCAGAAAGAGTGTTTTATGGTCTCACTGTCTAACCCTACGTTGTCCTTCTTGTGACATCACAGTAAGGGTCAGGATTAACAGGACAGCTGGGCCAAGGGAAGACTGAGGGAAGACTGAGGAAAGAAAAACCTCATTCATTATATTATGATAGTGATTTTATAATGATAGAACGCTGGTTCTGTATGGGTGAAGTATTCCTTCAAGGGTTTCGCAGACAGTTGCAAAAGGATTAGGGGTTGGTTGCAAAAACGAAGTAAAAAAGTTTTTAAAAGGACGGAAAAAAGTCTAAAAAAATACGTAAAGAGACAAGCCCTTTCTGATTGGTCAAAGTTAACATGAGCTGTACACTTTGACCAATCAGAGCGAGGCTCCGATTCTCTGTTCTTATTGGCTGTTGGGACTGTCCATTCACTTTGGCGCCGACTTTGTTGGTGTAGAGCGTGTCAGGGAGGGACCATAGGGGAGGGACCAAAGAGAACAAGTGGAGCGGTTGAGGTATTTGGATTCAAATCTCTATCCCAACTGCCATTTTCTCCCCAAATCCTCCACCCCAGCTTTAATACATGTCTCCTCAAATCTCGAGCATAAATAAAGGGTAAATGAAACTAAAAATGAAATGAAGTCTCCTTTGTCTGCATCTACAGGGCATAGACCAGTGCTCCCAGTGTTCCCACTTTAAAGACGGCCCCCACTGTGTGCCGCGCTGCCCGCACGGGGTGATGGGAGACGGGGACACACATATCTGGAAATACCCCGACACCACCAGACACTGCCAGGCCTGCCACCAGAACTGCACCCAGGGGTAAGACATCTAGACACACACACACGCACGCACGCACTGACGCACGCACGCTCTCACTCACTCACTCACTCACTCACTCACTCACTCACTCACTCACTCACTCACTCACTCACTCACTCACTCACTCACTCTCACACACACACACACACACACACACACACACACACACACACCCACACACACACACACACACACTATATAAAAATAGCATTCTTTACACTGATGGTCTCATTTGCTGTGACATGTAAGTTATGATCATCAGAGGAAAAATTAGACCGTTTCAGAAATATATAAAAGTTCCTCGTAGAGACTTTAAGAAAGAAAAATGATTAATTCTGGAATGTGTTTTGTGTCTCTGTGTCTGCAGGTGTTCCGGTCCTGGACTCTCTGGATGCAACGGGTAAAAAACTAAGGGCCGGTTTCACAGACAAGGTTTAAGCCTTGTCCGAGACTAAACTGCCTGTTGAGCTGGATTAATTCAAAGCCACTTGCACAGACTCAGTTTAAAATAGTCCTAGATTAAAGCTATTCTGGATTAAACAAAGCCAATTGCAAGACGGTCGACTAGAGCTACTCTAGGTCTAAATTTGAGTTTAAATTAATCCTCCAAGGAGGCAGGTTTAACTTCAGCTTAGTGTGTTTGTGAGAGAGCATGGACTATTTGGAATATCTAAATGAAGACCAGCTCCCACTGCAGAGGCCAGCCAGAAGAGTACTTGTGGATAGGTCTTACCCAAAACATGTATTTTATGAATTTACATTTCGAGACCGCTTTCAATATGGAAAATGCACTGGAAATAACAAGTCTCTAAAACAATTCTGTTTTCAAATGTGGTTGTTGAGATTTAAAATACTGACACACATGAATAACAAAACGACCAAACACACAATGAACACCTTTTATTTTCTACTTATATCTTCACTGTGATTAGTAATCACAATTGTCTCAGTGCTGTACCTTGTTTGAATCATAGCTCTCTCTTCCAACTTCATGTCATACAGTTTACGCTCTCTGGACTTTCTTTCCACCTCTGTCCCCAGAACCCGTACTGAGTTTGGGAAGAGGGCTTTCATGAGTCTGCTCCCTCCGCCTGGAACACTTTACAAAAAACACTCAAATTGCAGGAACTCATCACTATGAACGATTTTAAAACTCGACTCACAAATTTTCACAAAAATTCTCTGGCAAATTTTGGAGTGTGTCAATGTTTCCCTGAATAGTATTTTCTCATTGCCTCAAAACTGTTCTTCTTCTTCACCCACTGGAATGTATTTGTCTCTGTTTTCTCATGTCTGTGCTTTCTTCTTAAGTTTGCCTTATATTTTATTCATTCTAGCTGCTGCCATTTTGGCCAGGCTTTGCTCGGAAAAGAGGTCATTTGACCTCAAGCAATTTTGCCTGGTAAAATAAAGGTTAAATAATGTCCAATTCCACCTGTAGAATTTTCATTTTCATGTCATACTTCCTTCAGATATTGCATTTTCTGTTCATGGAATTTTCGGGCTAACTTTCATGCAACGTCATCTTTTTTGTCCTTTGTTGAAAGGTTGTGGCAAGCTCTTCTTTAAAGCGAGATTCAGGTTTTTTCCACAGAGTCTATCAGTGCAGATATCATTAAATATAATGTCAAAATTATAAACGAGAAAGATGTGTCTGTGTGTGTGTGTGTGTGTGTGTGTGTCCTCACAGAGCTGGTAACACCTCCACGCTGGCGATGGCCGTTGTGGGCGGGCTCTTGATCAGCGTCATTGTTTCATTGGTCGTTTTTGTGTTTCTACGGAGACGACGAATCAGGAAGAAAAGAGCCGTGCGCCGTCTGCTGCAAGAGAGAGAGGTGAGCTGGAGTTAGTTAGAAAACAGACTTTGATTATCGTCGAATTATCGTTAGCCTGGTCCTACCAGACCATCGTACTTCATTTAGCCTGGTCCCACCAGACCATCGTACTTCATTTAGCCTGGTCCAACCAGACCATCGTACTTCATTTACCCTGGTCCTACCAGACCATCGTACTTCATTTAGCCTGGTCCTACCAGACCATCGTACTTCATTTAGCCTGGTCCTACCAGACCATCGTACTTCATTTAGCCTGGTCCTACCAGACCATCGTACTTCATTTAGCCTGGTCCTACCAGACCATCGTACTTCATTTAGCCTGGTCCAACCAGACCATCGTACTTCATTTACCCTGGTCCTACCAGACCATCGTACTTCATTTAGCCTGGTCCTACCAGACCATCGTACTTCATTTAGCCTGGTCCCACCAGACCATCGTACTTCATTTAGCCTGGTCCAACCAGACCATTGTACTTCATTTAGCCTGGTCCCACCAGACCATCGTACTTCATTTAGCCTGGTCCTACCAGACCATCGTACTTCATTTAGCCTGGTCCTACCAGACCATCGTGCTTCATTTAGCCTGGTCCTACCAGACCATCGTACTTCATTTAGCCTGGTCCTACCAGACCATCGTGCTTCATTTAGCCTGGTCCTACCAGACCATCGTACTTCATTTAGCCTGGTGCTACCAGACCATCGTACTTCATTTAGCCTGGTCCTACCAGACCATCGTACTTCATTTAGCCTGGTGCTACCAGACCATCGTACTTCATTTAGCCTGGTCCTATCAAACCATCGTACTTCATTTCATTTGTACAGAAGGTCTTTAATCGCTCCATTGACAAACGTTCACTCACTTGGAGGCGGGTGTCTGTTGAAGTTTAAAACTATTGGATCTGCCCAGTGCCACTCTGGATCTGCCAACCAATCGCATAACGTTTGGTCGTGACGTATGTCATGCGCCGGCTTTTGACTACAACTGAAACTGGCGCACAACCTCAACGTCATTGTTCTCAGCCACTCCCTCTGTTCACTGATTGGACAAGTAATGTAATTTATGATCACCAGAGGAAAAAAGAGACTGTTTCAGAAATATTTTAAAAGTTCCTCGTGGCTCCTTTAAAGAGAAGAAAACCATCATTAGAAACGGTGTGTGATGCCTGATGCCATGTACACAGATACAAATACAAATATAAATACAAGTTCAAGAGTCTAAATATTAAAAACTAGACAGGATGTAAAAATGCATTACACATAATAAAAAAAGCTGTATCATCATCATCATCATCATCATCATCATCTTCAACCGCTTATCCGAAATCGGGTCGCGGGGGCAGCAGCTTGAGCAGGGAACCCCAAACTTCTCTTTCCCGGGCCACATCAACCAGCTCTGACTGGGGGATCCCGAGGCGTTCCCAGGCCAGCGTGGAGACATAATCTCTCCACCTAGTCCTGGGTCTTCCCCGAGGCCTCCTTCCAGCTGGACGCTCCTGGAACACCTCCATGTATCCAAGTTATTTTAATTGTACGATTCAGTTTAAGTGTTTTTAAGTGTTTTTAACGTGTTTCAATGTGTTTTGCAGCTGGTTGAGCCGTTGACTCCGAGCGGTGAGGCTCCCAACCAGGCGCTGCTCAGAATACTGAAGGAAAACGAGTTTAAGAAGATCAGGATACTGGGCTCCGGGGCCTTTGGGACCGTCTACAAGGTGAGAAGGTTTTCTTTTTAAATCATTTATTTGGTGGATTTTTTGGGATTTTTTAGAGAACACAAACACACAACTGAAAAAGTGAACACACAAATAAAAGACAACATTAAAGCTGGGGTGTGTGATTTCTGATTGGTCAAAGTTAACATGAGCTGTACACTTTGACCAGTCAGAGCGAGGCTCCGATTATCTGTTCTTATTGGCTGTTGGGACTGTCCATTCACTTTGGCACGACTTTGTTGGTGCAGAGCATGTCAGGGAGGGACCATAGGGGAGGGACCAAAGAGAACAAGTGGAGCGGTTGAGGTATTTGGATTCGAATCTCTATCCCAACTGCCATTTTCTCCCCAAATCCTCCACCCCAGCTTTAAATTAAACAACCAACTCTACTTTATAGATTTCTAGGGACATTGTTTAAACTAAAGGTAAATGTTAAGCAGAAAATAAAAAGTCAATAAGGTGTCATGTAGGTCACTTCAGTACTGTTATATAGTCCAGGAAAGGCTGACATATCATATACAGTATACAGTATCTTAACGGTTCTGTTCATATCTATCTATCTATCTATCTATCTATCTATCTATCTATCTATCTATCTATCTATCTATCTATCTATCTATCTATCTATCTATCTATCTATCTATCTATCTATCTATCTATCTATCTATCTATCTATCTATCTATCTATCTATCATATACAGTACATCTTAACCGTTCTGTTATATATATTCTATCCTTAGGGTCTGTGGATTCCTGAAGGAGAGAATGTGAGGATCCCCGTAGCGATCAAAGTTCTCCGAGAGGCGACATCACCTAAAGCCAACAGAGAAGTCCTGGATGTAAGAATAACACCCTGCGTTCCGAATCTCATACTCTTTCTTTTCTCTATTCTACATACTACATCCAACAATAAAAATAATCTAGTTAGGATGCAGTAGGCATACTATTGGGACATACTTTTACTCTTTTATTTCATCATAACATTGCGCCTTGATCTTGCCTCTTGCTTTTATATCCGGCGCATCCCGTTTGTTTTCATATGGAGGCTTCGTCGATGCGACGTCATTTCACGTGCGCACTGGATTGTGGGTCAGAATCGCCCAAATAGGATGCTGTTCAGCACTAACAATCTTTTTCGGAACGCAGGGATTCTGTTTGTCTGCTCAAATGTCTCCTGATAGTTATTTTACTACCGGTGTATGAATGTGTGTGTAAATGGTAACGTGGGAATGGGAACAGGTCTCCCTTGAAAAAGAGTCTCCGGTCTCAATGGGATTTACCTGTATAAATTAGGGTTAAAAATATATATATATAAAATAAACTCAACTCTTTGTGCATTATGAATTAGCATTTTGATATCTTTGAATGCAAAAGTATCCGCTCAAATTATTTAGATTTTCGAATCGATTGCATAACATGGGTCAAAAGTTTCCCCAATAAGTAATTTATGATCATCAGAGGAAAAATGAGACTGTTTCAGGAATATTTAAAAGTTCCTCATAGCACCTTTACTATGTTTTTCTATGCATCCTCAGGAGGCCTACGTGATGGCGAGCGTGGACCACCCTCATGTGTGTCGGTTGCTGGGTATCTGCCTGACGTCCTCGGTGCAGCTTGTGACTCAGCTGATGCAGTACGGCTGTCTGCTGGACTACGTCAGACATCACCGGGACCATGTGGGGGGGCAGTGGCTGCTCAACTGGTGTGTGCAGATCGCTAAGGTACGGACCACATTAACACTTTTATTATTTTATTTATTTTACTTTCATTTATTTAATACCTAGGAGTTTTAGTCGGTACATTAAATTACATTACATTAACATTTATATTTTTCCTACTCTCTGATTTTTAGTTTTCTTTCGGTTTGTTTCTCTACATACATTTTTTTTTTTCATTTCCTAAATTAGTAGTATAATATAACTATTTCAAAATTTGTCAGAATATCCCTGGCAAAAACTTGTGATTCACTACATTAATGAGTAAGATCTCCTCACATACTGAAATGGACTCAGAAAC
>CASHTC010000669.1:70000-95000 GCA_949357725.1 Hyperoplus immaculatus | reverse complement strand
CACACTCTCTCTCACACACACACACACACACACACACACATACACACACACACCCCTCCCACACACACACACACACACACACACACAGTTTACCTGGTTGATGTCCTGCATTGAACAGGAGTGACAGTGTGGGAGCTGATGACGTTTGGCTCGCGGCCGTATGACGGGATCCCGGCCAGTGAAATCTCCTCTGTGCTGGAGCGAGGAGACCGCCTGCCCCAGCCGCCTATCTGCACCATCGACGTCTACATGATCATGGTCAAATGTAAGATTTAAAAATCGCTTGAATCGCATTTACTAGATAAGCCAATATACAAAATGCCCAATGCAGTAAGTAGCCAGGTTTCAACTTATACAGGGCAGTCACTATGCAAATTTATATCAAAATATGTTGAATTAACTTTGTACTAAAATGTGGAGAACTTCAAAAGTGCTCCGAGGAACTTTCAGTTTGTGTTAATTCTAGCGCCCCCTTTGGACAAAAGTGGTAGTGTTTTTACCACGCCAGCTGTTGTTCCTGGGTGAGCGTATACCCATGACAAAGGCATTAAGAAAAACTATATAAGAAATAGTATTCTTTGCACTGATGGTCTCGTTTGCTGTTACATGTCGTTTATGATCATCAGAGGAAAAATGAGACTGTTTCAGAAATATTTTACCTTTAACATCGCGACCCCAGACTTCTAGCATCAATAAACCTTATAATAGACAATAAAGGTCCAGCTTTGAAAAGGTTAATCTCGCCTCTCTCTCTTTCTCCAGGTTGGATGATCGACCCGTCTAGTCGTCCCAAGTTCAGAGAGCTGATCGCAGAGTTTGCAAAAATGGCTCGAGATCCTTCCAGATACCTGGTCATACAGGTACAAACACACACACACACACACACACACACACACACACACACACACACACACACACACACACACACACACACACACACACACACACAGGTAAAACCACAGTGTGCATATGAGACTGATGTCTTTAGTCTTATTTTGGCGGGATTTTTTTTTTGGGTCAGTTTACCTTTTTCATTACGATTACTGTGTTGATTTTTAGAATGTGATTTATGTTAAAGGTGCTAGGAGGAACTTTCAGTTTGTGTTCTTTCTTACCACGCCAGCTGTTGTTCCTGGGTGAGCGTATATACCCATGACAAAGACATTAAGAAAAACTATATAAAAATAGAATTCTTTGCACTGATGGTCTCGTTTGCTGTTACATGTAACTTATGATCATCAGAGGAGAAATGAGACTGTTTCAGAAATATTTAAAAGTTCCTCGTAGGGACATGAAATCAAAGTTTTTAAATGAACTTGTGTGCTGATATAATACCAGCTGAGCTGTATCATATTTTATGAATGCGTTTAAGACTTATTCGTCACCAATATGATTAATATATTCCTGTAATGTTTAATACTATCAGACATACTTCTCCTGCCCTCTGGTGGATTGTCTCTGCATTGCAGGCAGGAGCAAGCCTGTGAACGCCACATTAACATATATTGTGGAAAATATTAGATAAGAATTATGTTTATATTGTTACCACTAATTTAACATCAATTAACTTTATAGAAGCCACTTATAATTACTTATTATTTTGTACCTCACTTAAAGGTGCGGTGTGTAATATGACATCATGAAGAAAGTTCTACAAAGTTCTAGAATGCAACGCTCCCTGGGTAACCCCACCCCTTTAGAATAATAACAGAAGCTACAGTGGCCTTCAAGGACAAGAACAATTCTAAATTTTAAACAATGCACCTGATGACATTCCAACTATGACACTTTCTAGATGGCGGCACTAGGCCTTGTTCCAAAATATGCAGAAATATGGACATATATGAGACCCTTTCTAAGGGAAAAAAAATAATTCAAAACATTTTTTTCAGCTATTATGCACTAAATTAAATGTACTTATGGATATTATAATTACTTTCTACAAAATCTGCTAGGAAATAAAACCCAAAATTCTACACACTGCAGCTTTAATAGTGAAGTCTTGTTGAAAGTGTGTATTACATATACAGCAGGTAAATCCATGTATCTATCCATTCGTCTCTCTATCAGGGCGACCTCCCCAGCCCGACCGACAGCCGGTTTTACTCTCGACTGCTGAGTACGGAAGACACGGAGGATTTAGTCGATGCCGACGAATATCTGCCGCCATACAAAGGACTGGACAACAATGATAACCACCCCTGCAACGCCGCGGTATGTGAACAATAACATCTATCTATCTATCTGTCTATCTATCTATCTATCTATCTATCTATCTATCTATCTATCTATCTATCTGTCTGTCTGTCTGTCTGTCTGTCTGTCTGTCTGTCTGTCTGTCTGTCTGTCTGTCTGTCTGTCTGTCTGTCTGTCTATCTATCTATCTTATCAATCTGTCTATCTATCTATCTATCTATCTATCTATCTATCTATCTATCTATCTATCTATCTATCTGTCTGTCTGTCTGTCTGTCTGTCTGTCTGTCTGTCTGTCTGTCTGTCTGTCTGTCTATCTATCTATCTATCTATCTATCTATCTATCTATCTATCTATCTATCTATTTATCTATCTATCTTATCAATCTATCTATCCATCTATCTATCTGTCTATCTATCTATCTATCTATCTATCTATCTATCTATCTATCTATCTATCTATCTATCTATCTATCTGTCTGTCTGTCTGTCTGTCTGTCTGTCTGTCTGTCTGTCTGTCTGTCTGTCTGTCTGTCTGTCTGTCTGTCTGTCCGTCTTCATTTTTAGTTTGGACTACATTTACGTAGCGGTATTGTTAAATGGTGTCTCTGTGCAATAATCCAACTCCATGCTCCTGTTTCTCTTTCCTCACATCAGAACGGCCGTCCGGTCAGAGAGAACAGCATCGCTCTACGTTACATCACAGATCCAACGCACAACTCACCAGACACCTTCACGGGCCACGGTACACTGCTCTATAAATACTATCTGTTTGAACTGGAGTACTGACTAAATATAGATTAGAATATTATACTATTTTAATGTCAGAGCACATTCAGACGGCACACTGTGGAAATTACAATAAAAAACTGGGATAATGATGTTCTAAAAAAGGTACAAACAAACAAGTAATTAAAATAAACAACTTCAGTGGTTCTGTAACAACACATATAGACGAGAAGCACCTAAGTCCATCTGGCTTTGACCAGGTTTTCCCAGCTTTCTCCAGAACCTCTGATCCAAACAACAACACACTCTGCACTAAACTTATTTGGGTCCTCAACAACACACACACCAAATATAAAGTATATCGAATGAATGATTCTCTGTAAATAAACACCTAAATGTTACTCACTTTCAATTTCTTCAACGTGTTCATTGTAGAGGCTATGTAACTTATCTTATGTAATTATATTATTTTGTACTTATTGTATAGTTGGTCGGAGATAAACGTTATTTCGATTCCTATAGTTTATTTATTTATTTTTTATTTATTTTTTATTAACCTTTATTTTTCCAGGAATATACTCATTGAGATTCAAAATCTCTTTTTCAAGAGAGTCCTGGCCAAGAAGGAGGCAGCATAAAAACATAAAAGATTCACATTAAAAAAACAAAATTTCACACTTAAAACAAGACACAAAACACAATAAAAAATAAAAATAAAATAAAAAGTCACAAAGCATCAATCTCATTGGCAGTAAGTCAGTGTTCAGTAACCGGGCATGTACAGTTTGCGGTTAAATAGTCCTTAATCCTGCTTTTGTAATTGTTCATGGTGATAAAGCATTCAAGTTTAAGGTGTTCATGTATGTCTGGAATGTATTGTAGAAATTGACAATAAAGCGACTTTAACTTTGACTTGACTTTGACTCATCCTGGTTTTTCTGTCTTCCTCAGAGTACATGAACCACGAGAGCCTGCAGAGTGAAACCAGCCACAGCAGCCATCAGTCGGAGGTTATGAATCCCAACTACGAGGACCTAAGCATGGGTTGGGGCGCCACCTCACCCCCCTCTCCGATGGAATATCTAAAGCCCTTCTCCATGGTTCCAGAGGCCCCACAGTACCTCAACACGGCCCAAAACTTGCTCCCTTTGGCAGCCTGCGACAGCCTCGACAACCCTGACTACCAGGCCGATTTTCTACCTACAACGAACACCGCTTTTACAAGGAACGATTTATTCCTCCCAGCTGCGGTTAACCTAGAGTATTTGGGTCTGGGTGCTGCACTGCATGCCCCCGTCCGCTAGGGGGCAGCAGCAACATTCAGATTTTAGACAATACAAACATGAAACTGTGAGGTTTTGTCGCCTACTTTGTTTAAGGCCACTGACAGTATTTAATTGAACTGTTTATATTGTACATTCGTATCTCGAAATCTTCTCCGACACTGGAACAGAACACACTGCATGCACTCGTGAGGAGAACCAGACTTTTCCAAGGATTCAAACTCACAAACTGGACATTTCCTTGAATATTTAAAAGGTTGCATTACATTTTTGCACAATTTCATGAAAACCAAGGGGCCACAAAAACACTTGATGTTCCCTTTGAGGAACAAACTTATAAATATTTCTAAAACAGTCTCATTTTTCCTCTGATGACCATCAGTGTAAAGAATGCTATTTGTATATAGTTTTTCTTAATGGCTTTGTCATGGGTATACGCTCACCCAGGAACAACAGCTGGCGCTTTTGTCCAAAGGGGACGCTAGAATTAACAGGACCTGAAAGTTCCTCAGAGCACCTTTAATCTCTAAGGCATTTTCCTTTACGTTGCATCTTTCCCTGGCCAGCATTTGCATGAATTCCATTGGTACTAAAAAATACAAGCGTTATGGAAAAACAAGATCTGGAAATGTTCACAAAGACGCTACAGAGAAGAATATTGATTTATTAGAGCAGTATTCTGTTCAACATCGACTCTTCAACTGGTATGAAAACATATTGTATTTAAACAAAGGGGGCCTACGGTACATAGGACCATGCCTGTTTACAGAGCCTGGGCTGTGTATTAACACTGGATTTTGTCACTGCACAGCGTACGGACAAGTAGTGGATAATGAGGAGATATTCACTGATTTGGACAGCAAGCGTTCTCCAGAAAAGCTGACTCCACCTTTTAAAAGTGAAAGTTTGTGAAATCATTAAAACCTTCTGACGGCATTTTACTTGAAACACTTATTAGTTAAGTTTAGATTAGTCTCTTTTTATATGTGAACTTGCTCCGATGAGTTTTGAGGTGTAAATAGTTTTTTGTTTTTCCTTTACTTGACAAAAATGAGCCAAGATTTACTGTTACTGCACATTGACTCTGTTGAAACTTACCCTGCATTCCAATCCCCATACTACCTACTATTTAGTATGGTAGGAAAAAGATTTAGGATTTCCCATTCTTGTGGTCGGATTTAGTATGCTTAAAAATACCCTGATGCCTACTACATCCGGTTGTGTGATTCTGACCCACAATCCAGTGCGCACCGGAAGTGACGTCACATCGACAGAGCCGCCATATGAAAACAAACAGGGATGCGATTGGCTATAAAAGCAAGAGGCAATTTAAGGAGCAATGTTATAATGAAATAAATAAGTTAAAGTATGTCCCAATTGTAGCATACTGCATCCTAACTAGATTATTCTTATTTCATTTCATTTCATTTAACTTTTATTTATCCTCGAGAGACCAATTGAGGGGTGACCCTCATTTACAATGATGTCGAGTAATGATCAGATGTAGTATGCAGAATAGAGAAAAGAAAAAGTATGCGATTTGGAACGCAGGGTTATTGCTTGTTACCGTTTGTCACTGTCGTTAGTGAAAGTGTACAGAGATGTACAGAAGCTGTGATAGCAGTTGTTTATTGTTCCTGAGGTTCTTGACAACATTCATTGTTCATCCTAACTATAAAGGTCACACTCACATATTATGCAAAATGCACTTTTTTCATGGTTTTTCAATATTACTATGGGTGAGTTATCTAGTGTGACTAGAGACAAAACAACCCTCTCTCTTTTTCTCTGTTTTCAAAAACCCAGTCTCAATAGAGAATTTTCTGTTCAAATGTTGTGTAAATTTGTACAGAATTTCCAGAAAAAAAATGATGAATGAATTGAATGATTGTGTCTCATTTTAGACACATTTGTTGAATGTGAGATTAGTTGTAAAGTCACTGGTAGATGCATCTTTGTTGTTTACAGGCTGCAGCTAACCTGCTTACAAAGCCACAAGTGTGTTGAAAAAACATTAAAGTTGTTAATTGTCTTTCAGCGTGTGACTTAAGTTAAAGCTGAGTATCTGCATGATAATGAACAGGGGCATGAACAGACTCTCTAAGGAGATGGGGCGAAAAATTAAAAAAGGCCCAGTTTCCATGTGAGAGGCCTGTGTGTGCTGACAACTCCCGAGATATTGGGTTGAAAATGAGGTTTGGCTGAATAAATCGACACACACACACACACACACACACACACACAAACACAAAAGGTCAGTCTGGACTTTCTCCAATCTCCGTGGGGAGAAGCAAAAATGATGGAAGAGTTTTCTGCTTTTTCAGTAGATCAGAAGATCCACCTAGTTTTATTCAGAAAGCTTAGCAACAATACACAAATCCCAAACAAGAGTAAATAATTAAAAAGAAAAACAGTTGATCCAGAAAGTTTAGAAATATCCAAAGACTAAGATTCTGCTTAAAGGTGCTATGAGGAATTTTTCAATATTTCTGAAACAGTCTCATTTTCCCTCTAATGATCATAAATTACATGTAACAGCAAACAAAACCACAAGTGCAAAGAACGTTTCTAAGTTTACAAAAGTCAAAGGGTATAAATCTGTAGGACAAATTATCAACATATAAGGTCATAGGTTAAAATACAAGCATGGCAAGTCAAGTTTATCTATAAAGCACAATTCAGACTCAAAGTGCTTTACAAGGTCATGAAATACATCAGGATTAAAATACATCAAGTACAGAATACATGTTAGAAAAGTGAGAAAAAAAATATGAATAGAAATAAAACATTTAAATTAAATAAAAATTACAGGTTAAATGGTAAACAGAACTGTAGGGCAAATTATCAACATATAAGGTCATGAATTAAATTTAATCACAAGCGATTAATTGGCTGTATGGAATATGTAAGAGCCATTTTATGTTTAGTGTGTATTCTACCTCCCACCACTTGGGGCAGTATATGCTTGTTGAATCATTCCCAAAGTGCATATAATCAGGGAGGAAACTGGCAGCAGCTGTTGCTATTGTCTTGTGGAAGCAAACAGTCTAGATCGTGCTGACAGAGGTTGATACTATATTGTGAATTAAAACTTGATTAAATATAGGAAAAGGCTTAAAGGATGTTTGGCTTTGTTGTTTTGTTTCAAAGGGTTTGAGTTTAAATAAATCAGTGGGTAAAGTGTTCTAAGGGTCTACTTTGAGAACTGAAACCAAAATCACCCTCCGTTCCATTACCCATACTTCCATTCTATTTAGTACGCCAGAAAAATAGAAAGGATGTCCCAAATACAGACATGTCAAATGAGGTATGCCAAAAAACAAACAAAAAAAAACGGATTCCCTCATACATCCAATTATATTTTCCATATTTTCCATAGAGGCTCAGTCCTCTTCACAGTCCTGCGTTCCAATCCCAATACTTTCTGCTATTTAGTTTGGTAGAAAAAAGATTGGGTTTGTCCCAATTATTGTGGTCAGATTTAGTATGCTTAAAAATGCCCGGATTTCTACAAGATTATTAGTGTTGAAATCAGCATGCTATTTGGGTGATTCTGACTCACAATCCAGTTTGATCGGAAGTGATGTCACATCGACGGAGCCTCCGTATAAAAACAAAAGGGGATGAGACGGATATAAAAGCAAGAGGCAAGATCAAGGCGCAATGTTATGATGAAATAAGAGAGTAAAAGTATGTCCCAATAGTATGCCTACTGCATGTTAACTAGATTATTTTATGGTCAGATGTAGTATGTACAATAGAAGGAGCATTGAATAGTTTGTAAGCATATGAGAACATGTCTCACCCAGTTAGAGCTGATATTATACTAAACTTATTATTAAGTCTAAGTTTTTAAATTAACGTGTGCTGAGAACCCTTAATGCAAGCTGTATCATATTTGATAATGAGTTTAAGATTCATACATCATCAATACGATCAAAACATTCATGGAAACCAAAGATGCACTGAAATTTCGGCCACCAAAAATGTCCGGTTGAAATTACCGAAAAATGGACAAACTGAATGACAATAAGGAAACATTTTTTTAGAAGAGATGCGTTCTTGTAAACAAGTAAATGGCAGTTAAGCGAGACGTAAGCATGTATGTGATTGTACTTCTGTTTGTGGGCTTCAGAAGCAGTTCTGTAAGGCGCATGCATGAAAATGTCAGAGTCCAGTGTGGGAGCATTTTTCCAAACTGGATGAAAATCAGTGCAGTGCAATGCTTTATGCAACATTAAGTTAAAACGCTCGTCCAAGATCGATGTTAAATCACCTAAGAAACACAAAGCCTTGCTCGAGTGAAGCAGCGATTCAAACTGCAGCACTGACAGTCATCTCCTCTGGTTGTGATTCCTCCGTCAGTCTCTCTCCTCTCCGCCTCCCAGTAACATGGCCCAGTCAGAGCCTCTCCACAAGTTAAGCTTTAGATCGTCAGGACACAGCGGATCCTCTCAACCCTTCATGGTCACTCATGGAGATCACCACCAGCTAATGAGAGAAGAACACATAATGTAAGTCATTTATCATTACCCCAATTCAGACTGTAATTCAGCTTTATTTCGTTTATACATGAACACAACAATAGCTGTCTACAAATCCACTCAAATACATGCTCTCTCTCTCTCTCTCTCTCCCTCTCTCTCTCCAATCCTGAAGCCTGTCACCAGTTTCCTCAGCAACTACTGACAAGGTTTAAGGTTTACCAGGACATACTAAACATTCTGCTGAAAGCAGCATGGACTGACTCCAACCCTCTACTCACTCCAGAGTCTCCAGTCTGTAGTGTGGACTCTCCAAAAGATCAGACAGAGGCTTCACTGCTGAATCCTGTAGGTTGTTTCCTCTCAGCTCCAACTCTCTGAGATGGGAGGGGTTGGACTTCAGAGCTGAGGCAAGATAACCACAGCTGATCTCTGTCAAACTGCAGCCACTCAATCTTTATAAAGAACAAATTATGTTTGTTTAGAGAACAATAATGCTGTTTAGGTCAAAAAACTGAAGATCTGTAGATCATGTCTGCAGTTTTGTGTCACCTGAACTTTCACATCATATTAATCTAATTTCAGAAGTAAAAGATGGTGCCTGACCTCAGCGTCTCCAGTCTACAGTGTGGACTCTCCAGAAAACCACACAGCTGCTTCACTCCTGGGCCCTGCAGACTGTTGATACTCAGCTCCAGCTCTCTGAGGTGGGAGGGGTTGGACTTCAGAGCTGAGGCCAAAGAAGCACAGCTGATCTCTGAAAGGCTGCAGTGCCTCAATCTGAATAACAAACAATCAGAATCAGAAAAAGTATTAATCCCAAGAAGGGCAATTTAGTTCCCTGTTCCCAGTCTCACAATAGAAAATTATTAAATAAATACTATAAATAGCAGTAAGAGGTAGAGAAAAACATACATCAAAAGCAGTCCAACAAACACATTAAACTCACATTAAGTTCAGCCTGTCAGTAACAGCAATGAAGTATACAGATAATTAATGATCCACACATCCAATCAGATGTGTTAAGGTTGTTGTTTAGCTCATAATGACTTTTTCTTGATAAATTAGTTTGTTTCTATTATTTTGTAAAAATGAGTGACTTTGTCATTGTGTTGTTGTGGATCATCATAATGTCAGCCTTCTACAGACATCACCCACATGTCACCACAACATTCACACACCTATTCATGTCAACACAGAATAATATCAAGCTGTTGATCTCAGTCAGGTCTGGAAGTAGAGGAGAACAATGATATTGATCCTTAAAAAAACTGTATTTAGAAATATACGTTGATATCTGTCTTCCTGTGTGTGTGTGTGTGTGTGTGTGTGTGTGTTCTGAAGGCTAAGTATCAATGTCGAGGTCTTGAATTAAAGGAGAAACACTATGTTGATCAATTAAACACCTGGGGCTGGTTGCATAACAAATCTTAAATTTATTCTTTAAGTATGGCACTTAAGGTTTAACCCAGCGTCACACAAGGCGTTCCCCAAGGTTCTGTACTCGGCCCCCTCCTCTTCATCATTTACCTCCTCCCCCTTGGTCAGTTACTTCGCCATTTCTCCATGGACTTCCACTGTTATGGCGACGACACCCAGATTTACCCCAACGACCAAATCCCCCCTCTTCCCCCTCCTCTGCCTACCCCTAGATCACCCACCAACCCATCAACTTTACATTTTCCTTTTGTTTGTTTACTGTTGTGCTCCTATGTAAAGCGCTTTGAGTGCGAGGAAAGCTCTATATAAATTTAATATATTATCATTAAAACAGATTCAGTGAACTGACCTCAGTTTCTCCAGTTTACAGTGTGGATTCTCCAGAAAAGTACACAGCTGCTTCACTCCTGAATCCTTCAGGTTGTTGTTACTCAGATCCAACTCTCTGAGATGGGAGGGGTTGGACTTCAGAGCTGAGGCCAGAGAAGCACAGCTGATCTCTGACAAACCGCACAAACTCAATCTGAAAGAATAATAAATTAGGTAAATAAAATTACAGAGAAACTAAAAAACTAAAATTAAAAGAGAAACTCAGCTTTCATTTATTTAATGAAATTATAATTATGGACTATTGGAATAGACAAAGAGATATATTAAGACATAGATGTGATTATCTTTTTTTTCTGCAATCTAAAGGTTTGTGACTTCAAGTAATTAGAAAAGATTCTCTCTCTTCGACTCTACAGTGACTCAAACTTGCTTCAATATTTTATTTTAATTTGTTGACAAGAGCTGCAGCTTTAGAAGGGTTAAAATGATCAGCAAAACCAGAGGAACTTCAAGATTGATTAGCAGTGTAATCTTCATTGAGCTTCCAAAAACTTTGCTGAACTTCACAATCAGAAGATATTTGCATGAACTAAACATTTGATTTCATTAAACAGAGGATGCTTTGCTACAGAAGAGAAACTTTAAAAAAAAACAGTCTGTTCTTACCCTAACACTATGACTGGTCTCACCTGCCTTCTTTTTGTTGTAATTATCACCATTATATAATATATCCATTTTCTTCTAAAACTTCCAAAAATAGCCGGAATCAGTTATCAATCACTCAATCATTCATATCCCTCAGACTGTTCTTTTCATTAGTCAGTGAACTTACCTCAGAGTCTTAAGTCTACAATTTGGACTTTCTATTCCAGCAGACACCAGCTCCACTCCTGAATCCTGCACACTGTTGATACTTAGCTCCAGCTTTATCAGATGGGAGGGGTTGGACTTCAGAGCTGAGGCTACAACTTCACAGTGGGTTCTTGTAAGTCCACAGCAGGAAAGTCTATCATGACACAGTAATTAAAAGAGGTTATTATCAGGAAGGATAGGTCATATTTATTAAATGCATTCAATGGCAACATTTTGACATTTTATTTTTTAATCAAATGTGGTCCTCATATCAGTGATTCAGCTCATCTCACTGTGTTTGACATGAACAGATACTTTTTAGAATTCTAATGTTGTTTTCCATTATCTTTTGTCAGATCCTCTGTTTTGTTAGGCCAGTTTTCTGCAGTTTACAAAGTTTTTTTGTTTAGTGAGTTTCGACTTTGTCTTAGTGTTGTTGATTCTATTCCTGCATGTGTTCTAAGATATGTCCTGGTCACTAATTTATAGGGATGGCCGCCTTAAAGTGAGACATCCCTTTAATAAATTATTAAGCACTCCAACTACCTCCTTGTCCAATCATCTTGCCGCTTTTAATCTGAACCGAAATGAGCAATAGAAAATGATTGTGCATATATCATCTGTTTTTCTATGGGAATGCCAATTACCGCACTTAGCAAGATGCTTGAATAAATGAATAGCCTCAATCTGAAAATTGTTTATGTTATGATAAAAGGTTACAAAGCAAATTTTCTCAACTGCCAAGTTTGCAAGTTGCCTTGATAACACAATAGAAGGTAAAACAAACTACAATAATCACAATTATTATTATTTGATATTAATAGAACTGTGTTCATTAACTTGACTAGCTAAATTCAGTTAATTTTCTAATTTGTATCCACATAACTACTAATCTACGGTGATTTATAATGTTAATCACATCTGTACTTACAGAGCCTTTCTGCAATTCCTCACAGCTGGAATCAGTCTCCGTCGTCCCTGGTCTGACGTTTTGTACGTCTTCAGGTCCAACTCATCCAGAACCTCCTCTGACATCTGCAGCATGTAGGCCAGAGCAGAGCAGTGGATCTCAGAGAGTTCCTTCTCTGATCTGTTCTCTGACTTCAGGAACTCTCGGATTTGCTGATGAACTGATTGGTCGTTCATCTCCATCAGACAGTGGAAGATGTTGATGCTTCTGTCAGGAGATATTTTGTACATGTCTGTTTCCTTCAGGTTACTGATGACTCTCTGGATGGTTTCTGGACTGTTGTCTGTTGGACCCAGCAGGCCTCCTAAGAGGCTCTGGTTGGACTCCAGAGAGAAGCCATGGAGGAAGCGGACAAACAGGTCCAGGTGGCCATTCTTACTTTCAAGGGATTTCTCCATGGCTCCCCTCAAGAAGAAATCCAGGGATGAATAACTGTTTCTGTATGTCCTGTCTCTTCCCAGGAAGCCCTCCAGTACCTCTGTGTTGTTGTTGATGTAACAGTGGTACATGTAGACTGCAGCCAGAAACTCCTGAATGCTCAGATGAACAAAGCAGTAGACTGTCTTCTGGAAGATTACACTCTCTCTTTTGAAGATCTCGGTACAAACTCCTGAGTACACCAAGGCCTCTGTGACATCTAGACCACACTGCTCCAGGTCTTCTTGGTAGAACATGATGTTTCCTTTCTCCAGATGTTCAAACGCCAGTCTCCCCAGCTTCAGAAGAACTTCCCTGTCAGCCTCCGTCAGCTCCTGTGGACTCGTCTCATGTTCCTCTTCATACTTCTCCTTCTTCCTCTTTGTCTGAACCAGCAAGAAGTGTGAGAACATGCCAGTTAGGGTCTTGGGCAGCTCTCCTCTCTGGTCAGTAGTCAACATGTGCTCCAGCACTGTAGCAGTGATCCAGCAGAAGACTGGGATTAGACACATAATGTGGAGGCTCCTGGATGTCTTGATGTGTGAGATGATGCTGCTGGACAGCTCTTCATCACTGACTCTTTTCTTGAAGTACTCCTCCTTCTGTGGGTCAGTGAAGCCTCGTACTTCTGTCACCCTGTCAACACATGTAGGAGGGATCTGATTGGCCGCTGCAGGTCGGGAAGTTATCCAGATGAGAGCCGAGGGAAGCAGATTCCCCTGGATGAGGTTTGTCAGCAGCACGTTGACTGATGACTTCTGTGTAACATCAGACAAAACCTCATTGTTGTGGAAATCCAGTGAAAGTCTGCTTTCATCCAGACCGTCAAAGATGAACAAAACTTTACAGACAGCAAGCTTCTCTGCTGTGACCTTCTGTAATGTTGGATGGAAAACATGGAGCAGCTCGAGAAGACTGTACTGCTCATCTTTGATCAAGTTCAGCTCCCTGAACGAAAGCTGAATCAGCAGACTGAAATCTTGGTTTTTCAAGCCCTCTGCCCAGTCCAGAGTGAACTTCTGCACTGAGAAGGTTTTTCCAACACCCGCGACACCATATGTCAGTACGACTCTAATGTGTCCCTGTTGGTCGCGAAAGGCTTTAAAGATTTCGTGGCACTTGATTGGAGTGTCATGGAGGGTCTCCATCTTGGAAATCGTTTCCAGCTGCCTGACCTCATGTTGGGTATTAACCTCTTCACTCTGTCCCTCTGTGATGTAGAGCTCAGTGTAGATCCTGTTGAGGAGAGTTCTACATTCTGTTGGATCAGTTCCTTCAGTCACACGTTCACATCTCCTCCTCAGACTGATCTTATGTTCTAGAACCTCCTGTAGACCACCACTCACTGAGATAGAGACAAAACAAAGAAAATAATGATACTGGTGATTATAGTAATATACTCTTAAAGAAAATAAAAGTCGTGATTCATGATTTGAGTATCTAGTGATATTTTGCAAGGCAAACATTAAAACAAATACAAAATAAAGGAAAAGATGTAAATGTTGTATTTTTCTTGAAAATCAGTGTCTATGTTGTACAACACAAAAAATAAACCAAGAAGAATCCTTATTTCAGACATGATGACAGAAGCTGACAGATCTGAAGTCTTACTTTGTTCAGTGCTGGTCTGACTGGCTGTCTGCAGTCCAGGTCCTGTTATGGATGTTTGTCCACACTGGGGACAGGAGGAGTGTCCACAGCTGGTAGAGACTGGATTCTTCAGGACGTCCTGACACAAAGCACAGCAGGACGGCTGCTCCTGCACAGAAACATCACTCCTCTTCCTCTTCCTGTGGAGACATCTCTTTATTAATAAATGATTTGTTCATGTTGAAAAATATCCAAGTTTGTACACGGATGGTCACAGAGAACAGCAAAAGTGATATTACTTTTATTTTCACTCTCGATGAGGTGTTCTGTCTTACTAAACATGTAGTGATCTGCCTGTAGTTTGTTATTAATTCAAACTCAACACTGTGTGCAACTAATTCAGAGTAGGTGTAGACGTGCAACCTTTTGTTAAATCATAACCGTTTAGGGAAAATCAAAAAAATTAATGAAAACCGCTACTGTAGGCTACTAAAGCAGATAACACAACACATTATTGTGTTTGGTTACAATATTTATTCATTGAACTATTTCACTGCTCCACCTTCAGTTTCAGTTTTGTTTTATTCTCCGTGTCAAAAAACTGGTCCGATCAGCTGATCAGCAGGACAGCGGGAGTCAGTCTAAAGACAGATCACTAGGCTAGTTATGATCACTTCAAAGTCAAAAAGCAAAATTACGAAATAAAGGCCTCTCTGTCTATCTGTCTACCTGACTTTCTCACTGCACACTGTCACTCCACAGCATCGGCAAAAAATAATAATAATTTAGGTCGATCCCCACCATATTAAACGGTTAAACGTGTACATGAATTGCAGCCGTGTAACCGTTTAGACATTTTTGTAAAGGTTCACACCCCTACTTCAGAGTGAAAGAGAGATGATCATTTCTACAGTCACTTTGGGTAGGCTTGAGTACCCCCTTTCCACTAGCCAAAAACCCCATTTAAACCCACTAATATGCGGCTTTTATGTTTAAAGGGAATGGTTACACCCCACAGTAGACACAAGTTTTTCCTCATCCCTCATAAGTAATCTTGTCCATGTACAACATATTAGAAATTGCATGTGGCCAGCAAAGTCAATAGTGAAAAGGGTACAAATAGTGCAAGATAAAAGTATACATAGTGCAATAAAAAAAGTGGGAGGTAGAAAAATTCATATCTAACAGCATACAACAAAGATTTCACATTGTTTGCGGGTGGTGATATCAGTACAGAAATCAGGGGTAAAAATGTTTTGGAGCATTTTGCTTTGTTGAGGCAGGTGGGAACTAGGGATGTGAAGCGACTCATTATTTCCATGTCGACGTGTCGGAGGCATGACGAATCGATCGATCGATTTACTGTGACATTCCAAAAAAAAGAAAAAAAAAGTCAGTGTGCTCTGCGTTTGTGTTCAGACTTTAGCATTTGCATCAAAGCCTTTTTGATAATAAAAATGAGAGGCTTTAATTAAACGCTGTCCATGCGTTGGAGGTGTCCGTGCGTTGGAGGCGAAGGCTTTGTGTGAAGGTGTTTTAACATCACGGTCGTAGACAAATATTATAACTTTATGCTGCATATTTTGCACTGTACTGTTGACCCACAGCGGACATTTAATGAGCGCACATTACAGAAATGAAGCGACTGCAGCGCGCTCGCGACCACACATTAACTCACATCACGGACGTCTCCTGTGTCCCCAAAAAATTAAATAAAGTAAAACCCATGATTTACCGATGTAGTAGGGCATCCGGTTATGTTTAAGCATGCTGCTTTTAATAAATAAACATAGCACAAAAAGAAAGGAATTTGTGTTTGGTTGATTATTTCTTTGTTGTAACAATGCTTCTTGGCAATAAATATTATACTGTTGGAAAGCCTGTTTATTTCCCTTTTAAATGTGACCAACACAACTGTTGCTTACTTAGTGTCTGAGGGTCCTGGTTCCTTACTGAAGTTTGGTTGACCAGCGTTGGAGTTGTCACTCTTCAAAGACAGACAGCTGGAGACTGCAAACTCTGCCCGCTGTCTCTGAAACTGAACCCTGCAAAGACCAAAATGTTTGTATTCATATCACATAAATCCTTTATAAATTCAAAAGAGTACAAAGCAATTCAGAAAGATCTAAATATATTAACTTCTGCTGTGGATAATTAAGAGGTTAAAGTTTGTAGCATCCTCTTAAGAATCAATACTGCTTTTTCTAGGTGACTTACTATCTCAAATACGAAGAGGAAAATGTCACAAAATATTTCTCTATCATAAAGTTTACTAACAAATGTCATTAATTGATGTGTATTAAATATAGTTTGTCAACTCAAGTAAACTTGACTTGAATTTGTTTTCATGGGATTTTAAAAATTAATATAATACTGTAAACTTGCTTAGATTGTTTATGCACAAAGCATGGACACCGTAAGTAAGAGTGCAGCAGCTGCAGCACCTTGTAAAGCCAGGTATTATAAAAATCATCTGCTAACACTAGTGTTTTCTTGAGCTCTAACTGTCACATAAATGAATGTAATAATAGTTCAATATGCAGTGCTCCCTTGGTGATATAGAGTGATAGAAAAATAGAAAAACCTTCTCTGATCATGAAGTCTAATGTGACTCTAAAATTTGCTGGTGAACTATGAACTACATTGCAGACTTGAATCTGTCACAGTGCCAAACAGAGTGAAGGATGACTCATAAAGGCTCCTTCTCACTTCTTATTCCTCTCTTGGTCGAACAACCACTGTGTATGTAGTGAGAAAGTTGATCAAGTTGAATAAACGCAGAATGTTTTGGGGATTTTGTCATGGGGACCGGCTACAACAAAACTTTACCAGCTGAATGAGTTAGTATCAGGTCACCTACTTTTGGTCTGAGGGTCGAGGTACATTGCAGAAAGTCAGAGGTTCATGTTTACTGAAGGCCAGAGGAAGTTCTTTGGACTGGTCACTCTTCACAGACAGACAGCTGGGGACTGGAGACACTGCTCTGTCCTCTTGCTCCATATTAACTGGATAACTGGATGTTCTGGACATCAGCCAATCTGAAGTGAAACGGTAAACACTGACTGTGAGCTCATAACATAAAGAATAAAAACAGGTTTTTTCAGAAGTCACTTACATGCCAACTTAAATATTTGGAGAAGATAACAGCTAGTATGCAGTGTGTGTGTGTGTTTATCAGCCAGCACTGTGGACAAACAACAGACACACATGCCACACAGTCACATCCATGGCAGAGAGATGAGGGAGAAACTGAAGAGTGACGTAACCCAGTTGAGGTGAAAGAGATAAGTAGATAATAAAAGTAGATAAGTAGATAATAAAAACTTCTAAAGTAAAAAGCCTAATCTGTATCTATACCCCTTATCAAACTGAATAGACCTGGACTTGTAGAAAGCTATGGGCTATTAATCTACTTTGTCTGTCAACAGAGTAGAAATAAATGAACGAACAAGTGTGGGGCCGTGCAAGACAGGGGGCTCCTGCACGACAACCATGAAATGTCTAAAAAACGTTTTTGTAAATGTTCACACCCCTACACTATACAGCATAATAAAACCAGACAGCGTTTTCTTTTTTTTGTGCTTGTTTTCTTGGATAAGTTTAAATGTGTATAATTTAGTCACAACATTGTTTCTACAGATTAATCAAACTCACTGAAGTGTATTTCATCTACAGTCCACAGGGAACAAAGACTGTAGCAGGAAAACAATTTAAAAAAATGTATGCATTAACACTCACCCTGCCTCAGCCTTTAGTTTCCTCGTCCGCTTCTCTCCTGCTCTGCCAACTCAAACTTTCACTTTCAGTGTTCCCTCCCTGTCCTCATGCTCCCAGATCATGTGATCTCCTCCCCACTGCATTTACTGGAAATAAATTAAGATTTTTTTTTTTTGATTTTTTAAGTTGCAAGTAAAGAAAACACACACACACACACACACACACAAACACACACACACACACACACACACACACGCACATACAAACACTCAAATCAGTAAACCTAGGGGAAACATTGGGAGCTGACTCATATTCAGGCTCCGACTCATTTCCTCTTCTCTGGGTAAAGAAACAACTGTGTATGTAATCAGGAATGAAACTTTTGAGTTCATTCTAACATTTCTTTCATCCACAGTTCACAGGGAGAAAAATCAGAGACTTGACAGAGACTTGACAGTAAAATAATAAAACAATTTGTAACAACACTCACCCTGCCTCATCTCAGGTCAGTTTTCTACTTTTGCATTGCTGTGTTGTTATTTCAAAACTGAGTGCAAACACTTGCTCTGTCAGGGTTCCCGCCAAATCATGTGGTCCCCTCTGCATTTAGAGGAAATCCCCACGTGCATTTACAGGAAATCATGTGTTCAACTGTGTGAACGCAATGACGTGTCCGGAGTGAATTTAACCTGAAAAGCATTCTGACTTTCTGTATCCATGCATTCAGACTAGGGGTGTGCACATGTACACGTGTAACCGGTTAGTAAATCATAAACGTTTAGGAAAAATCCATAAACAAAATCCCTTTTTTTTTTCAGAAATAAGTCAAACTATTTTGCGATGCTAAAAGCTAGTCTGCAGAATCTGTCTGCCCCTCTGTGTGTGTGTGTGTGTGTGTGTGTGTATCAGCCAGCACGGCAGACACGCAACAGACACACATGCTCACACGCACACATACACACAAGGGGAGTTGCCATCGGGTCCCAGTCACAGCCTCGGAAGAGTGATGAAAGATAACCTAAAGATTAAAGTTACCCAGTTGACATGACACTTATAATTAGCCTCAGTGCAATAATCCTTTCAAAAGTAAAGCTGAACTTTATAACACCTGTTAAACCTGCAATAACATGGACATGTAGCGTAGTTAAGCATCGGCTATATTAGTCTGGAAATGAATGGAGGCGATAATAACGGTGAACAAATGGCGGGCGACAGGCAAACGAACATGAGTGTGTGTGTGTGTGTGTGTGTGTGTACAGGCTAACAATTTCGACATTCTTGTAAACGTTCACAACCCTAGTGGCAACTAATCTAATAATGTTTAAATATACTCCCCTGATGACAGAGAGTGATAGAAAAATCACTCTCTCTGGCTAAACAGTTCAGTGAATGAACTACACTGCAGAATGGAGTCTCTCATAGTGACAAAAATTATTTAGGCTTTTCTTTCTATCAAAAATTGAGAAGAACTGGTATATACTCGTATACTAAAATCAGCCAGTACTCCACCTTGCTGTTTTGCTTTAATTCTGTGCTTGTTATCTAAGATCAATGTGTATTATCTACACTATCACAACACTCTGTCCATTGACAAAATAAAATGCTGAGTTCATTCTAACATTACTTTTATATTAAGTTCACAGGGAATACAAAAATTACTGAAGAGACTTTGACAGTAAAATAATAAGAATGTCTTAACACTCACCCTGCCTCAGTCTTCCTCTTACATCTTTCCTCTTTGCTCTGTTGACTCAAAATGAAGTCCGACCAAAATAAATACTTTCACTCTCAGGATTCCCTCCCTGTTCAAGTGCAGCACGTGCACGGTTACCTGGTCGGTTAACTCCGCCCCGCTCCATTTCCAGGAAATTGTGTGTGTGTCTGTGTCTGTGTGTGTGTGTGCGCGTGTGTTTGTGTGTGTGTATGTTTGTGTGTGTGTGTGTGTGTGTGTGTGTGTGTGTGTGTGTGTGTGTGTCTGTTTAGGCTTAATTAGCATGAGCCAGACTTGCGTGGACAGGACATGTGCAGTTTTGATCGGCATATTGCCAGCACACTTGCATCATGATGGTTTATTTTTGTCCTACTTGTTCTCTCAAGAACAATGCCTTAGGGGAAACGACTTGCGTTGAGCTCTTTGGGAGTTTTTGCCCCGTGCTACTGATGACACTTATTATTATTGTTATTGACTTTGTAAAGGTTTTTGACACAAAAAAATGCACATTTACACGTACATTTCTCACAAAAAATGTATTTGCATTTGTGAATTAATGTAAAAGTAATAAGTGTTTCTATTTAATTTGTATTTTATTGGATTTCTATTCTGTTTACATAGTGTGCTCTGTTTTTGACCAATGACATAACACTGACCATACCAGTGTCGGCCTATTGCTGTACAATTTATAATTTACACAAAAAACAGAAAGAAAAAAAGGACACTTACCCTATTTCCACCGTCACAAATTGATTGAAGCCAACTCTGTGCCGTTCAACTTCAGGTTCAGCTCTTTGATCCCTCCCGACAGATACCATCTACTTTCCATCTCAAACCTGCGCACTTAACACCTGTTAAAAAAAATGTTAATGATAATTTCCTGGTTTAATTAAAAAGTGCTTTAGTCCAAATATTGGAATATCTCATCATGACGTTTAAACAAGATCAATCAATCAATTGTATCAAACTTAAGACTAAGACATTATAGTAGAAAGCTAATTAACCTTAGCAACAGAATACAACTGACAGCTATGGAAGCTAAACTTAGTCATCTAACAGAATAGAGCTAAGTGGCTAACTAAACCAAGCTTTCTAAGAGTAGTTATCTAACAGTTAAAACGTAAGCAGGAGATCTTTCTAACAGTAGTTCATGTATCTCAAAGCTTTAATTTTGACACAAACTGCTTTTTTTCTCTTAATGGCCTAAAATTCAGCTGCTACAAAAACGGTCAAGTTCACTGAAAAGTATTAGCTAACAACGGGACGCTAAGCTAGCTCGCTAAGAGTTATTAGCCGTTACCTCTCGCTCGTCAAAAAGTTTCCTGAAAGAGAGAGAGGGAGAGAAAAAAAATAAGAGAGAGAGAGACTTACCTCCTAACTTAGGGTTAGGGTTAAACCCTAACTTAACACACCTCCATGTTATAAATCTCCTCTTCCTTGTAGCAGCCTCTTTTCTTCCTCTTCAATTAAATTTTCCAGTTGCTTTAGCGGAATATTGTTGTCCTCGCTCTGTCTCATCCAAGCTCACACCATATGATTACTTCAGCCGTTACGGGACTAGCTAATGGGTCGACACACTATTATATACAGCTGTTAGCATAGCCTACTAGCTAACAGGACACTAAGCTAGCGCACTAACGGTTATTTAGCCGTTACTTTTCAGTTTGTCCCAGTTTGACAGAGAGCGACAGAGAGAGAGAGAGAAAGAGAGAGAGAGACACTAACCTCCATTAATAAATCGCCTGTTCTTCATGGCAGCCTCCTTTCCTCTTCACTAAAAGCTTCATGTCCTCGCTCCATCTCATCCATCGAACCTTCTAGAAGATTTTTCACAAACAGCGCGGAGCCTGTGTTGCGGCAGTGCGCATGCGGAGAGATGATCAATACAACAACAGACTACATTTCTATCATCACCCGCGTTTGTTAATTTTTCTTTTATCTTATGTTTTTCTTTTTTTCTTTCCTATGTTTGATATTGCTTTGATATTGTCTCACCATGTTTATGTATTTGATGTTTTCTTTTGATAGGCCAACTATAAATGCCCTGCTAAAAAATGTAAATAAAGTTTGAAAAAAAAATTCTATCATCAGTCATTGATCAATGTGAATGTGTAAAGGTGGTTTATTTTATAAATCGTATAATAAGAGAAATCGCCCAGCTTGTCTCCCTGTCTGTCTCTCTGTCTGTCTGAGTGCAGTGTTCTATGGTTGAGTGTCACTTCTTTGCTGATGCAACAGCGCCATCTGCTGTCCAAACAAACACACTGCTAGTCACATATCAGACCTCAGTCCATTTTCACAGTTAATTTTTCGGCATTTGTTGTTGATCCTGAAAGTCTAAAAAGATCCAGGTGCTCCGAGGAACTTTTAAATATTTCTGAAACAGTCTAATTTTTCCTCTGATGATCATAAATTACATGTAACAGCAAACGAGACCATCAGTGCAAAGAATGCTATTTTTTATACAGTTTTTCTCAATGCCTTTGTCATGGGTACGCTCACGATCATATATATCAATATTGGTTAATCGTTAATCTAATATTGGAATATCTCATTATGACATTTCAACAAGATAAATCAATCAATTGTTTAAAACTAAAGACTAAGACATTATAGTAGACAGCTAATTAACCTTAGCAACATAATACAACTGACAGCTATGGAAGCTAAACTTAGTTATCTTAACAACAAATGTTAACCTAGTAGCTGGCTAAACCTAGTTATCTAAGAGTAGTTACCTAACAGCTATAACGTAAGCAGGAGATCTTTCTAACAGTAGTTCATGTATCTCAAAGCTTTAATTTTGACATAAACTTTTTTCTCTCAATGGCCTCAAATTCAGCTCTGGCTGAAAAAAACGGTCATGTTCACTGAAAAGTATTAGCTAACACCAGGACGCTAAGTTTAGCTGGCTCACTAACGGTTACCTCCCGCTCGTCAAAACGTGTCATGAGTTTGTTTCATTGTGTGTAGAGAGAGAGAGAGAGAGAGAGAGAGAGAGAGAGAGAGAGAGAGAGAGAGAGAGAGAGAGAGAGAGACAGAGACAGAGACAGGGAGAGAGAGAGACTTACCTCCTTACTTCACGCACCTCCATGTAATAATCCCGCAGCCTCTTTTTGTTCCTCTTATCAAATAGCTTCCGGTCGCTAGCTGTCTGTCCTCGCAAGATGTCATCTAAGCTAATCACACCCAATGATTACCGTTATGGGACTAGCTTCGACACACTATTATAAAGCTGTTAGCATGCTAGTTAGGTTAATGGACACTAAGCTAGCACACGGTTATTATCAGCATCAACTCTTATCAGTTTGTCCAAGTTTGAGAGAGAGAGAGAGAGAGAGAGAGAGAGAGAGAGAGAGAGAGAGAGACACTAACCTCCATTCATAAATCGCCTCTTCCTCGCACCAGTCTCCTTTATTCCTTTTCACTAAAATCGTCATGTCCTCGCTCCGTCACGTCCATCGAACATTCTACACAAACAGCGCGAAGTCGCCGGTGTTGCGGCACAGTGCGCATGCGCAGAGAGAATCGGTTCAAAAACACGTCTACAGTATTCTATCGTCAGTCATTGTCATTGATCAATGATAATGTGCTGAAAGTGAAGGTTAGTGTGAAGATTATTCTGTGTTATAAATCATCATAATTTACTCAAGTATCAATAATATAGATAATAAAGTAGTTGTAAATAATACTTGCTTGATAAGCTGTGTCAGTCAAGCTAGCTGCTATGACAATATACATGAGAAACGTTAATACGTACAATAATAAATATTTAAAAATATATTTAATTTGGCAAGTTTTGTGAATGTTTCTTATTGTTTTGAGATATTTAGACATCAGTATAAGATATTAAGTCATTATTTTGAGACACAATCTTAATTTTGAGATATTTATTAGCCTCCAGTTGTAATAAATCACCTCTTCCTCGCGGCAGTCTCATCTCATAATTCTTATTATTTTGCAAAAAAAAAAAAGAAAAAGAAAAAAAAGAGAAATAAATAAAATACAATTATTGTGAATTATTTTATTCTGAAAGGTTTGCCCTGAAGAAGAAAAAACGACACTTTTACAATTTTATTCTGAAGGGTTTGCCTGGATGTCTTGCTGCTATGTTGATTGACGGTAGCTTGTTGTTGCTAACAGGTGGGAAGATGTCGTCCTCTGCCATAGCGTTGGGACGCCGGTTCCAGGCCCTCTGTCCGGCTGGTTTCACTTCACTGACCCGGAAAAGTGCACCGGTACCTGGGAGACGGTTACACGCTCACACAGGTAAAGAACCGGAGCTACAGCTAGCAGGCTAATGTTAGCATCACAGTGCTGCCAGTGAGATCTATGTGTGTGTGTGTGTGTGTGTGTGTGTGTGTGTGTGTGTGTGTGTGTGTGTGTGTGTGTGTGTGTGTGTGTGTGTGTGTGTTTATGTGCGATTGTTTGTTTTTGTGTCTGTGCCTGTATGTTAGTGTGTTTGAGTGTGTGTGTGTGTGTGTGTGTGTGTGTGTGTGTGTGTGTGTCTGTATGTTTGAGTGTGTGTGTGTGTCAGCTCTTAACAGTAACGCAGACACCTCATCAATGATTAATATACTGAACACTTTATAACTCTGTTAATGTGTCATTGACCCACATTTACTACATATAAACAAACTATCAACACAAACTTTTCCTAGCTGTGTCAGTGAAGCTAGCTGCTATGAAAATATAAATCCAATAAATTAGACGAATAACAAGAGAAACGTTATTATTAATTTTAAAGAAACTATACTATTAAAATATTAATACAGTAAATTATATAATATTACGTCGTTATTTTGTGAAAGTTTATTATTATTTTGAGGTATTTAGTTTCCATTACAAGATATAAAGTTATTGCTTTGAGACACAATATTTATTTTGAGATATTTATTCACTATTTTAACCTAAATCTGTTTCGAAATCAGTTTTAAAGAGTCCAAATATCTCAGATAGCCAGTTGCTTTTAGTGGGCTTCACAGTCTATATACTAATAAAAAGCTGTTATAATTAAGTTTAAAGTAATTTTTTTTTAGATATTACGCCTCGTTATCTTTGTGTGAAAGTTTCTCATTACAATTTATTATTAATATTATTTTCTAATTCAGTCTGCTCCTGTCCCCATTGGCCACAGTTAAAAATATATTTTAATCTAATTGAGAGTTACGTGGTTAAAGTCTCTACGAGGAACTTTTAAATATTTCTGAAACAGTCTCATTGTTCCTCTGATGATCATAAATTACATGTAACAGCAAACCAGACCATCATCAGTGCAAAGA
>CASHTC010000669.1:22500-25000 GCA_949357725.1 Hyperoplus immaculatus | reverse complement strand
TCGTGCTCTTGCGATAAATTATTCATGATAGAACAAAACATTGTAGTAGCTGTAAACTGATAAATTATGACGGTAGCAAACGTCAAGCTAAACTGGTGATTTGTTGTGTGTCACACTGAAGTAGCTCCCCCGACGTCACCGCTGTAGAATAAGTTCCCCGAAGAAACGTAGCGTGCGCGTCACCGCCATAGAATGTATAAGAACGCCGCTCTTTAAAAGTTTTGGCACAGCTGTCGTCAAGTCTTTAATATGTTGCCAACTGCCGAGGTTTTCCGCTATATTTGCCGACTTTCCGCCGTAGCGCTAAGGCTGTTAAAGTCCAGAGAGACACATCTTGCAACTTGCAAAAAATATGTGGTCACCAGAGCAGAGTAGCAACGGCTGTATACCCCTCATCATCGCTGACAGCACTCACTCACACGGCCAGTCTGATAGCTTCCCCCGCCACCTGCAGCAGCTAGCAGACAGACAGCACCGTGTCCGCTCTGCAAGAGCTGCCAGGTGACGTTTTTAAACATGTAAATTGTTTTATAGGTCCACATTCAATAGGCCACTGCAGATCTATAAAAAAGCTAATCTTGTTGTTATATGGCAACAAAGAAAGTTTGTAAAATTAATTTGTAAATATGTAAATAGGCCTATTTAATTTGTAATTTCAGAATAGCATATTATGCAAATTAGCTGATTATGTCATCTAGCTACTACTAGTTACTTTTGGGCCAATAACAATTTTCCTTACAGAGGAGTCAGCAGAGATAGAGGAGCTCTAAATAGATACTAGATCAGCAGAGATAGAGGAGCTCTAAATAGATACTGGATCAGCAGAGATAGAGGAGCTCTAAATAGATACTAGATCAGCAGAGATAGAGGAGCTCTAAATAGATACTGGATCAGCAGAGATAGAGGAGCTCTAAATAGATACTGGATCAGCAGAGATAGAGGAGCTCTAAATAGATACTGGATCAGCAGAGATAGAGGAGCTCTAAATAGATACTGGATCAGCAGAGATAGAGGAGCTCTAAATAGATACTGGATCGGATTGGTCCCATTTTTAGTTCTAATGAGTAATAAGTAATGAGTGTTTCCTTTGTCACAGTTTTGCACTGTTAAAGTTTTAAATGTGCAATGTTTGAAATGAAATGAATGAAACTAAATTAATATAATATTAAAATGTATTTCTAAATATTACTTTGGCCTCTTTTCTAAGCATGTACTGCTATATAATACTGTTATCTCAATGAAAAGTACTGAAACAGATGTATATATGCAACAAAAAGAGTCAATTTATTATTTGGCTTGTAAAAAATGTACTTGGCCGGTAGATTCTTTCATCTACCGGTCCCCTTGGCAGGTGAGCCAAAAAGTTAGTTTACAGCCCTGAGCCTGTGTGAAAAAATATATAAATTGTTACATTTCGCGCACCCGCTTTTAAATTGATCGCTATAGCCTACCGTAGATTTATAAACTAAACGGCGGCAAGCTAGCGAAAGAAAGCCGGCGGCAAGTTTTGCGGAGTAGGCCTACTATCTGACAACCACGGCGAATCGACTGATGATCTCAAACTTCTTCAAGCCAAGCAGCAGCAGCGGCAGGTCTGACACCTCACACACACATCCATCTGTGTCAGAAGAGGGCGCTGATGCTGTGGTGCAGGCCGGACTGGATAGACACGTTCCCCTGGGTGAGGTGCGATATAGTAGACGATGAGGAGAGGCTGTTTTGCGCTCAGTGCGAAAAATCCGGGAGGAAGAATGGCTTCACTCGGGGGTCCGCAAATATGCGATTATCGAGCATTACAGAGCACGGTCAGTGCAATGATCACGTATCGCCTGGCAACCTTCAACTCCTGCCAATGACCATGAAAGGCCAACGTGAGAAAGCCACCGACTCATCAAAAAAAAAGATCTGCTCACAGATGAAAGTTGTATTTCACATGGCCAAACACGACATCCCGGGTCAATATGTGGGTATGACAGAGCTACTGAGAGCAGCTCAGGCCCCGCATTTCACCACATCCGAGGGGATTTACCGGCACAGCGACTCCATCTGTGATATGGAAATTGCTCTGGAGGATGTGGAATTGAAGGGACTGGATGAGAAAATTGGAGCCAGTGATTTCATCGGCATCATAATCGACGAGACCGTCAACATTACGGTTGGCCAGAAGTCGATCATGTATGTTAAAGTGCAAGTGAATGGAAAAGTGGAGACATGTTTTGTAGGCACCTACGATGCACACTCCGGGACGGCTCAGAGTATTTTCGACAAAGTAGCGGAGGTTCTCCGCGGCAGGAATGTGGAGCCGTCCCGCGTAGTCGGACTGGGCTCGGATGAAGCCAGCGTCATGATGGGGAGGCATGCTGGAGTTGGTGCTCTCCTGAAAAAAGAGAGCGTGTATTCGATCCAAGTGCACTGCGTTGCCCACCGCACTGCGCTGGCCGCGGTATGCAGCTAAAGCTGTGAACCAGGTTGGAGCCTATAAGCGCACAATCTCCGCTGT
>CASHTC010000669.1:0-5000 GCA_949357725.1 Hyperoplus immaculatus | reverse complement strand
AAATATGGACATATATGAGACCCTTTCTAAGGGGAAAAATAATAATTCAAAACATTTTTTTCAGCTACTATGCACTAAATTAAATGTACTTATGGATATTATAATTACTTTCTACAAAATCTGCTAGGAAATAAAACCCAAAATTCTACACACTGCAGGTTTAAAACTCACTGCTTTGATGAGCTAATAACTTGTTAATCCAGGGATCAGAGTTTGTATATTGAGAGAATATACCTTAGACAATGTTCAACTGGGTGTGTTTGTGGTACAGTGGTTAGACCCCCCCCCCCCTGAGAGCCTTAACCCCCTATCTCACTGGGCTGCGACAGTGTGCGACAAGTTGGAGACACAAAATTGCGAGAAAATATGCGAATTATCGACAATTTTCACTTGCAGTCTCACTGAGTTGGTTCCTCACGACACGTTAGCCAATGTCCTGCCCAACACTTGCCAGGAGCATTTATGTCTCACGAACGTCTGGCGAGCGTCGCATGAACGGAATGTCAGTCTCATTTTTGTCTCAAATCAGTCACAATTTAGTTTCATATGTCGCCAAACCCTCGCAAAGTTGTCTGACATTTATCGCACTTTCTGACTCGCAGAGACTAAATTGAGAAGGGTTTGCAACGCGTTTGAGACACATGCGACCACTCTGAGACTATTTTGAGACTAGATTTGTCGCACACTTTTTTTGAACATGTTCAAAATTCATGTGACAGGACTGCGCGGCTCTGCGACTCATGCGGGGAAATTGAGAAAAACCTCCACGAACGTTTGGAGACAGTTTAGAGACTCCCTCGCGAATGCAGTCTCCAACTTGTCACAAACAGTCGCAGCCCAGTGAGATACGGGCTTTACTGCATTATATATATGCAGAAAACTCACAGATCGGTGGATAAAAATCCACCAGAATGCAGGAAATTAAGTGTTTGACGCTCAATTTTTATATATATAATAATGTGTCCCCCAAAATGCAGGCAGGTAAAGCAGTTTGAAAAAATGTGCATGCGACATAAAGCATACAAAAAAATTGGTGCGCGCCCACTGGGCCCCGGATGAATAAGAAACCTAGAAACGCCTTCTGCAAGAAAGATTCATTCATACAGCAGCAGCACATTCTGAACCTACCCTGAGTTCTGAATCGCATACTTTCTACTATTTAGTTTGGTAGAATAAAGATTTAGGATGTCCCGATTCTTGTGGCCAGATTTAGGATGGTTAGAAGTACCCGGATGTCCTACTTCATCCAGCCAAGATTGTTAGTGTTGAAAACTGCATCCTATTTGGGCGATTCTGACCCACAATCCGGTGCGCACGTGAAGTGACGTCACATCGACGAAGCCTCCATATGAAAACAAACGGGGATGAGACGGATATAAAAGCAAGAGGCAAGATCAAGGAGCCATGTTATGATGAAATAAGAGAGTAAAAGTATGTCCCAATAGTATGCCTACTGCATCCTAACTAGATTCTTTTTATCGTCGGATGTAGTATGTAGAATAGAAAAAAGAAAGAGTATGCGATTCGGAACGCAGAGAGAGAGAGAGAGAGAGAGAGAGAGAGAGAGAGTAAATCTATTGTTTGTGTGTTTCAGGTCCCGCGGTTCGTTTCAGCAGCTTCAGCTCAGACAGGCCGACGCCCCCTCCTCTGATTGGACAACACACGGTGCAGGTTCTGCGTCACACTCTGTCCTACTCTGATGACATCATCAAAACGCTGCTGGAGTCCAAAGCAGTGTCACAAAATGAACAGTCCTGACAGTCCATTTATCAGACACTTTTATCCAAAGCGACTTACAACTGGAGCACACATTCATACTCCGATAGCAGCAGCAGCTACCACGCAGGGTGCAAGCTAACTATCAGGAGACATTTAGGGTTCAGTGTCTCTTTGCCCAGGGACACTTGGACATGTGGCGGGGAGACGGGGGATCGAACCAGCGACCCTGTAACCCAGTGGACGACCTACCTGATGATCGATTGATCTTTTTGTATAACACAAACAATCAAACTTTAAAGTCTCTACGAGGAACTTTTAAATATTTCTGAAACAGTCTCATTTTTCCTCTGATGATCATAAATTACATGTAACAGCAAACGAGACCATCAGTGCAAAGAATGCTGTTTTTTATATAGTTTTTCTTAATGCCTTTGTCATGGGTATACGCTCACCCAGGAACAACAGCTGGCCTGGTAAAAGCACTACCGCTTTTGTCCAAAGGGGGCCGCTAGAATGAACACGCACTGAAAATTCCTCGGAGCAGCTTTAAAAACAACAAACTGTGAATCAAGAAATATTTCATTCCAAAGATCAGATAAAACTTATCGTACGGGGACTGGAACGCAAAGTTTAACTCCACAAAATCAGCTAGAATTATTCCTTAAAGATCTCCAAAGGGAAATAGAGGAAGAAATCATATGCAATGTGATAATAATCTGTATCTTTTGACTCGTGAATGTCTTAAAAACACTCCTATTCTTTTATTTTCTCCTTTCACTCCTTGTAAAACAAATTGTTTTATGAATGAACTCGGGTAATAAATGAGCTGCTTTTAAGTGAAACAGTTTAAACCTGCAGTGTGTAGAATTTTGGGTTTTATTTCCTAGCAGATTTTGTAGAAAGAAATTATAATATTCAGAAGTATATTTAATTTAGTGCATAATAGCTGAAAAAAATGTTTTGAATTATTATTTTTTCCCTTAGAAAGGGTCTCATATATGTCCATATTTCTGCATATTTTGGACCAAGGCCTAGTGCCGCCATCTTGAAAGTGTCATAGTTGGAATGTCATCAGGTGCATTGTTTAAAATTTAGAATTGTTCTTGTCCTTGAAGGCCACTGTAGCTTCTGTTATTATTCTAAAGGGTTGGGGTTACCCAGGGAGCGTTGCATTCTAGAACTTTGTAGAACTTTCTCGATGATGTCATATTACACACTGCACCTTTAAATGGTTTAATCTTTTAATCCAAAATGAGCTTGAAGTAACTGCTCAGTACTATCTTTGAATTAGTGCTTTTCTTGGTTGTCACTGTTTTTGCTGTGTTGGTTTTTTTTAATTTATTGTTTTTTTTTGCCATTTTTATGCTTTATTGATAGTGTAGAGACAGAGGTGAAATGGGGCAGAGAGGGGAGTGACATGCAGAGAACGACCACGGGCTGGAATCGAACCCGGGTCTGCTGCTGGCCGAGGCCCATGGGGAGGAGGCGCCCGACCAACTGAGCTAAGGGCGACCCCGAACATTTATTGTTTTGACTTTGATCTTGCCGATCTGGTGGCGACTGTGGCTCAGGTGGTAGAGCCGGTCGGCTGATGATCAAAGGGTTGGAGGTTCGATCCCCGCCCTGCCACCTGTGTCATGGTTGTTGTGTCCTTGGGCAAGACACTTCACCCACCTTGCCTCGTGTGAATGTCGATAGTTAGCCTGCTATCGGTGTATGAATGGTAACGTGGGAAAGGAAAACAGGTCTCCCTTGCAAAAGAGTCTCCGGTCTCAATGGGATTTACCTGTAGAAATAAAGGTTAAAAAGAAGATAAATAAATAAAAAATCAACTCAAGTTAGGGTTGTACAGAACCAGGGTTAGAACACTCAGTTAGGTTTAACTCTCTGCTATTTAGGATTTGTACTGTTTATCTTTATTTTAAAGATTACTTTGCGTAATTTTCAAGCTTTATTAGACAGGACAGAGTTGAAATGGGGAGACAGAGAGAGAGAGAGAGAGAGAGAGAGCTTTATTAGACAGTACAGAGTCGAAATGGGGAGACAGAGAGAGAGAGAGACAGACAGACAGACAGACAGACAGACAGACAGACAGACAGAGAGAGAGGGAGAGAGAGAGAGAGGGGGGATGACCTGCAGTAAAGGTCCACGGGTCAGATTTGAACCCGCGACCACTGCAACGAAGGCCGGAGCCAATATGGTACACGCTCTATCCACTACACCACTGGAGCGCCCCAGGATTTGTACTGTGTTAATCCAGGTTTACAGAGGCTAGGCATGTCTGAACTGCAGGTATCGGCTTCAGGACACAGATATCTGCTGAAACTGAAGCTTCTTCATGACGTTTAAACATCGTAAAAACAATTGTAATAGACTCACGTCAGAAATACAAAACCTCCCGGCATGTCGGTGTGTTTGCTAGTGATATACGTGTGTGTGTGTGTGTGTGTGTGTGTGTGTGTGTGATGTGTGTGTGTGTGTGTGTGTAGTGCGCGCGGTGATATCTCTTGCTGTGTTTTGGGTGAAATACTTTAAACGTTTTGTGTCTCTTGATATCGTGAAACAGAGCAGGAGACACAGGTTGATTTATCCTGAACGAACACACACACACACACACACACACACACACACTCAAATGCAAGGTCATGACATGAAAGCAAAGATCCCGGTGCTGTAAGCCACTAAAGGACAACCTTAATATGTCTGACAGTCCAGAATTTATAGAATTTGTTGCTAGACAAGCTTAAGCCGATTCTGTCTCTCTCTCTCTCTCTCTCTCACACACACACACACACACACACACACACACACACACACACACACACACACACACACACACGTCCTCTCGTTGACATGGAGACGTGAATGAAGGGGAACTTCCTGAACGTCTGTCATGACTTTAAATCATTGTAACTCTTCTGTGTGTGTTCAGGAAATCTTAGAGGATTTCCAGGGCGTGTTTCTGTGTGTGTGTGTGTGTGTGTGTGTGTGTGTCGTGTGTGTGTGTGTGTGTGTGTGTGTGCATGTGTGTGTGTGTCTGTCTGTGTGTTTATGTGTGTGTGTGTGTGTCTGTCTGTGTGTGTATGTGTGTGTGTGTCTGTGTATGTGTGTGTGTGTCTGTGTGTCTGTGTGTCTAAAGTGAAAACATGTCCTCTGAGTATTTTACAGGTTCAAATCCAGTAATTTGATATAGGTCAAGTTTCCAGTTTTTATTGCAATGCACTTGGTTGTCTCAATGTCTACTGAAATATATGTATTCTGTCTGTCTGTCTGTCTGTCTG